>VMDO01010219.1:0-72788 GCA_007922755.1 Pedetes capensis | reverse complement strand
TGTTAGCAATACCATGAAGGTTACAAAACAAATTCTTGAATTATATAGTACCACACAAGTTATTACATTTCCACTTTTTAGAGTTATTAATACTTTAGGACTTTCAAACTCTTGACTTTTGTTGTTACCAAATATTTTAATTCTACATATAAATTTAATTATTGTTGTTGTTGTTAAGTACTGCCAAGTTGGGTCCAACTTATAGTACAGATATATGATTATCACTTTATGCAACCGATATTCATATATGCTCATATATATCATCAATATTCATATCCATGTCTATATATTTCCATACACTTATCATATATTTGCCCTTTATTTTTGTTGATGTTTTTCATTACTGCCTAAATTTCTTTGCATCTGACCATGAAAATCTTCCTTTTGGCTGATGACTTCTACTTAGTTTTTCTTTTACTGTATTTGGTGAAGAAAAATTCTCTTAATATTTGTCTTTCAGCTACTTTCAAGAATATTCTTGCAGAGTGTGTAATTCTAGTGTGATATTTATTTTCATTCAGCACTTTAAAGATATTATTCTATAGCAATCAGGCTTCCACTATATTTGCAAAAAGCTAAAAAATTAATGCTTTTCTTTGAAGGTAATATAATGGTTTCTAAGATTATTTTCGGTGACTGGGTTTTAGCTCAGTTCGTAGAGTGCTGCTCCACACTTTCTGAGGACCAGGATTCCATCCCCAATACTGCAAAAATGGGTGAAGGATGTGGCAGTCCACCCTGGAAACAATCCGAGAACAAATCAGCCATTGAAAATGTCATGAGAATTACTCTAAGTCTCGGTGGCACCTAACAAGAACAAGATTATTTTCTTATTCTTTAGTTATTTTTGCCAGATTTATTATGTAACCATTGTTGTGCTTATCCTACATTGGATTTTCTAAATTCTTTAATCATTTAGTTGATAGCTTTTGTTAATTTTGAAAATTTTTAATCATTATCTCTTCGAATATTCATGGTGTTCCATTCTACTGCTCCAAAGGTTCCTTTTATAGATGTCATAGTTTGTGTGCATGTGTGTGTGCACACAAGAGCGTGAGAGTGTTCTATATGAGTCTTATCCCTGTTTTGTTCTTTCTATTTCTTTTCGTTTTTCTGTGTCAATTTGAATGTTTCCTGTTGACTTGCTTTGAGTTAATTAATTCTGTGTTTTATTGCATGCAGGCTGCTATTGATAAGTGCATCTATTTGATTTTTAGTTTATATATTGCACTTTTCTTGTTTCTTAATTTGATTTTTAGCCTGCAGCCATAGCCCTGTGGCATCCGATCCCATCTGATCTTGGAAGCTAAGTAGGGTCGGGCCTGGTTAGTACCTGGATTGGAGACCTCCTGGGAACACCAGAAGCTGTAGGCTTGGGAGAAGGACCTGGCAACCCCCTCCCAAAAAGCAATCTGCCATTGAAAACCCTATGAACAGCAGAGAAGCACTGACAATAGTGTTTCCCCTGTTGTACAGGGGGTCGCTATGAGTTGGATACCCACTCGAGGGCACCTAAGAACAACAACAACAACAATTTGATTTTTATAGATATCCTTTCATCTCTTTGGTCCTTTCCTCTAACTTCTTAATTTATTATTTATAGTTATTTTCAATGCTTTGCTAATTCTATTATCTAGATTATCAGTGGATAGCATTTATTTTTTCTTAATTACTAGTCAAATTATCTCATCTCTTTACAGATTTCATCTCTTCTTAGAAAATTTTATTATTGCCAGATATAATTAGTAAAAGGACTGTAGAAAGGCCCATATCATTCTACCTTTCACTATATTCTCTCCACATTTAAGTAAATGCACTGATCGTCTCAACTCAATTAATTAACTTCAATTAGAAATTAATTTGGGACAAAACTAGCTTACATTATTTGTAATGTTTAGTCTATTTCTCATTTCACTGCTTCAAGGACATAAGTCTTGTAAATTTTTTACTGGAACCCTAGTGGGATCCTGACTATTGTGCCCCAGAAGAGTAAATGTTTTCCAACTCTTCTCTTTATAAGTTTCAGCCATGCTTTAGTCCACACCCCACCCAAAAATGTCTAGAATTCCTGACGAGTGATACTCTTAATGTGACATCCATTATTAGCAATTAAGACTTCCCAAGCATCAAGAGATTCTGAATATTTCACTCTGCACTTAGCTTTTGTATTGGTACACTAGCCCCATTTGTCTGCAAAAAGCTTTAGCAGTTACTGTTACCCCCAGCAGCATCCTGCTTCTTCAGCAAGACTAGTCTGGTCACACTGACAGATGGCCCAGGTTGAAAAATGGCTAGAGGGAGTCAGCTAACCTCTCCATTTTCTGGAGTTAAACAGTTTATCTCATCCTTTTTACTTCCAAAGCTCTCTTACATTCTCAGACTCAAATATGTGAATTTTGTAATTTATCTGTCTATATCTAGCTGTGGTAGTAGGAGCATAACCCTGCTGGCAGCTACTTTATCCTATTCAGAAGCATAAGTTTATTTTATCCTACTGAGAGACAGAAAGCCTGCAGCCAAACCACTGTGGCATCTGATCCCATCATATCTCAGAAGCTAAGCAGGATTGGACCTGGTTAGTACCTGGATGGGAGACCACTGGGAAAACCAGGTGCTGTAGGGCTTGGAAGAAGGACCTGGCAACCTACTCTCAAAAACCAATCAGCTATTGAAAAACCTATGAATAGCAGAGAAGCTGGACAATAGTGTTTCATCTGTTGACATAGGGTCGCTATGAGTCAGACACTGACTGGATGGCACCTAACAACAACAACAACAAGAGATAGAAAAGTCCAAGAAGCCTTTAGTTGTAAGTAGCAAACAGCCCAATGCAAACTGACCTCCAAGAAGGAATTTATTGTTTCTCTCAGCTGAAAAACCTGTGTATAAAGGTGGCTGGCTCTAGCTACAGCCAATCTAGAAGAAAAAAAAAAACAACCCTAATTGGCTCTAATTCAGTTACATTTTAGTCATCACTCAAATCAAATGGATAGAAAGGGAGGATTGTGATTCTTAGAAGAAACCTATATCATGTTATTAGAGGGAAAATGAGTAGACTGTGGACAGTAAGGGGCTGGGTTTTAGTTCAGTTAGTAGAGCACCACTCTGTAGTCTCTGAGGTCCCAGGTTCAATTCCAGCATTGCAAAAATGAGAGAAGGATGTGGCAATCCACTCCTGAGGCAATTCCAAAACAATCAGCCATTGAAAGCCCTATGAGGGTTGCTATGAGTTAGACATGACTCAAGGGTACCTAACAGCAACAACAATATGGACAATTAGAGCAAATGTCCACCATGCTTGACCACTCCAGCCGTCCCTCATCCTTTTGTCTTCTCAACTGCTGTAGTTTCTCCCAAACACTTAGGCACTGAAATGCATTGTCTTTTCTTGTATATTGCTTAGTATTCCATTACATTAAGCTGAAGCATTGTTCTTGTTATGTTTTTGGTATTCAAGTCATGAAAATTCATGCTAGACTTCTAATAGATGCTTCATAAATACTTGTGGCATGGTTGGTCCTAACATAGGTTACCTGACTGCATTGCATGGAGGTCAGCAGCTAAAAAGGATTAGTTTCTCAGTTTGCAACTGTAATCATGTACTAATATGTGCTGTCAGGAGAAAGCACTTTCAAATAAGTATAGGTTATTGTCATATATTTTATGCAGCATTCCTTTGAAGCAAAACTAAATGAGAAAATGCATAAGGATGCCTCATTAATCCCTGAGCCATTTTGCCAATGTGCACTATTGGGTTCAGCATGCCTCTCTTTGCTGTGACATCACACATCCCATTTTCCACCTTCTAGGCAGGCAATTACACAAAGACTTCAGTGCTGCCCTTCAAGAAACTAGATTATTGTGGGCTGAATGAAGCTATGTCAGATAAGCAGCCCCATTTCCTCCCAGCTACTTGGTGTGTCTCTCCCAATAAAAGAAGGGTTTTGAATTCCTTCTCTCACCTGCTTTGCTGCCAGAAATCTCATGAAAGAGTCTACACTTTGAGTCTGAACATGAAGCTAGAAACTGACTTACAGTCAGCTGGAGGGTTGGAATTGTGGATAGCATGTTATATCTAGAAGCTGTGCAGCTCTCACAGTAGGTGTGTTGATTAAAGGCATTTGAAAGTAGAAAGTGCTAAAGGAATTAATAAATTAGAGCAAATGCATAGTGTAAAAATAAAGAGCATAGTTACTGGAGTCAAAATCCTTGCTCTGCTGCTAAGTGGCCTTGTGCCTCAGGCTCCTAATTTGTATCATAGAGCTATTATGATTAATTGGAATAATACATGTGAAGTACTTAGCATGATGCCAAGCATAACCAACGATAAATTGTTATTATTGATATTTTTATTGACTTGTGCAGGAAACTTTAGAGATAGCACAACTGACTATTTATCACTATGGTAATGAGCTAGTATGGCTATGACCACACATAAGTGCAGAAAATATTGAAGGATTAGTCTTTTAAATGTGTCAATTTTTTTTTTTGCTTCACATTAAAATATACAACCAAACTGTTTTGAATGTATGCAGATCCAAGGGCAGAGGCTATCATTAAAACTTAAGACCAGTGGGATGCAGTGGTTCATGCCTGTAATCCCAGCATCTCAGGGGGCAGAGGCAGGAGGATTGCAAGTTCAAGGCCAGAGACAGCCTGTGTAACTTATTCATACTCCACTGGAGGAGAAGGTAAGGACACAATGTTTTGTTAATACAGTGAGAAATTGTGCACAGACTATTGAGAAAGAAGTGGAACCTGAGAATTAAAAGATGGATAGGAGGCAGGAAGGTTGGTCAAGAAGTGAGGGCTTTGGCATGACAAAAGGTATAAAGGCAAAAAATAGTTCAATATGGTAGGAAAGTAACAACAATGAACCATTGCTCAAATATGAAATCAAAGTAGTAATTGGCAAAAGAGATTCTAGAGAGGTAGATAAGGGAAAAACAGTAAAGGGCCTTTCTTCCATTTTAAGAACTTTGGACTTTTTTCTGTACACGATGGTGAGCCACCAAAGGATAATGAACCAGGAAGTGACATGGTCAAATTTCACATATTATAAAAGTTACAGACCAGGGGAGGACACTTATGCCTATGGTGTTGGACGTTGAGAGTAGTTATGAACCTGTTCCAATAATCCATACTAGTTTTGTTTTATTGTCTTGCTATGTTGTAAGATAACATAGTTTCAGACAATCCTCCCACCTCAGTCTCCCAAGTGTAGGATTACAGTCATATACCACCCTGTTCAACTATTTTTTATTTATTTATTTATTTTATTTTATTTTATTTTTATTTATTTTTTTTTTTTTTTGCGGTACTGGGGGTTGAACCCAGGGCCTTTCACCTGCATGCTCTGCAAGTGCTGGGCCACTGAGCTGCACCCCCAGCCCTTTTTTTTTTGTTGTTGTTGTTGTTTGTTTGTTTTTTGTTTTGTTTTTTGAGACAGGGTCTCGCTAAGTTACACAGACTACCTCTGGTCTCAAACTTGTGATCCTCCTGCCTCCACCTCCTGAGCCACTGGAATTACAGGTGTGCACCACCGTGCCCAGCCCCACCCTGTTCAACTATAGGAAAATGTTTTAAAACGAGATAATGATGAAGCACAAAAAATAGAAACTGATGAGTCTATAATGTGGAGTCTGGATTCCTTATCCTAAGGTAGTTATCTTAGGTTCACATTTTATCAGGTACCCCAGGCCTAGAAATTTTCTTGACCTTTACCTCTTCACCCTTTCATCCTAGGAAAGAATTGGGGTGGGACTGCACCTACCCCTGGAGGTCTCCTCAACAGATTCCATTTTTCTCATTTTATGTTATGCAGACAGCTCTTCCAGCCTTAGATTGTTAGACCATTGCTGTGCATCTTCAGTGGCCCCTGCAACTCCTGGTTTTGGATCCTAGGCTCTGAGCCCTCAAATATGAAAGGAACTTCTTTATCTGTTGTCAACATCTATTCTTGGAATTTAGGCCACAGTTCTTCATCTTTATATTTGCTTCCAGCATCTGTCCCGACAGCTTTATTCAAAGTAGAACCTCTCAGACTTCCAACCAGAGGTGTTCTGCTTTGAACTCTGACCAGTATCTTCTATTCTGCACTGTTTAAGGGAAGCATAGCAAATGGTAGAGAGATAAGTCAAACTATTCAGTGGCTATTGGCTTTTTCAGTTTGAGTTCTAAAGCAGGAGTCAGCAACTTAGGTCCCATAGGCCAAATCTAGATCACTACCTGTTTTAATAAAGATTTATTGGAATATAGCCATCCTCATTTATTTGGATATTGCTCTGTTGCTCATGTAGAACAGCAGTGTGTTTGAACAGTTGTGACAGAGAACCTATAGTCCAGAGCCCTGAAATATTTGCCAACTTGACCTTTACAGAGAATATTGACCCCATTTTTGAAACATTCATCATCAAGACTGATTTTTCTCTAGATGTCACTGTCATTCTGTAGTAAATACCCAGATGCTTGGAGTCCTGGATCTCTATCGAACCTCTTACCTCAGCTGGAGGCTCACAACTTTAGTGCTGGTTTCCTGTACAAAGAAGTCATCAGCATCATTAGGTCCTCCTTGGTCTGCAAAGTTCGCCAAAGTGACCATCTCCAAACCTATTAATAAATGTTACAGAATTATCTACAGATAACTGTCCTATTAGTATAATATTACTTTTAAAATTTTCCCAGCAGTAGCACATGGAGAACACTGAGGGGGTTGGTGTCCACGAAATAGTGTAATTCATTTTTCTCCTTGTTCTTTTCTGTAGGAGGCATATCCGCAGAACCAAAGACAACCCACAGAGGAGAAAACAAAAGTGAAACTTTGATAAGATGTGGAGAAAAGAGAACTCTTAGATGCAGTTGGGGGGAATGTCACTTAGTATGGACATTATGGAAAACAGTATAGAGGTTCCTCAAAAAACTAAAAATAGAACTGCCATATGATCCAGCCATCTCACTACTGGGTACCTATGCAAAAGAAACTAAATTAATATGACAGAGAGATACCTGAATGCCCATTTTCATTGCAGCACTATTCACAATAGTTAAGAACGGATTCAAGGTAACTGTCCTTCACCTGATGAATGGATAAAGAAATGTGTTATATATACACAATAGAATATCATTAAGCCCTAAAAATGAATGAAATTCTGTCATTTGTGACAACATGGATGCACCTAGAATACATCACGTTAAGTGAAATAAGACACAAGACAAATACCACATAATCTCATTCACATAAGGAAGCTAAAAGAGTTATTCCATAGAAGTAGAGGGTAGAATGGAGGTTACCAGAGGCTGGCATGTTCATGGGAAAGAAGATTATGGAGACACAGTGGTCAAAGAACATATAACTATAGTTAGGTGGGAAGAATGAATTATAAGAGCTCTATTGAGCCGGGTGTGGTGGCACATACCTGTAATCCCAAGAGGATCACAAGTTCGAGACCAGAGGCAGTCTTCGTAATTTAGTGAGATCTTGTCTCAAAAAGTAAAAATGGACTGGGGTCTTGGGGGGCAGCTAGTGGGCAGCATGCAAGTGCAAGGCCCTGGGTTCAACACCCAGTACCAGAAAACAAAAATAAAGAAGAGCTCAATTCTACAGCAATTGCCTACAGCTGTACCACTCTGGTGTCTGATCTCATCAGATCTTGGAAGCTAAGTAAGGTGGGTCCTGGTTAATACTTGGATTGCCTGGGATTACCTGGTGCTATAGACTTGGAAGGACCTGAAAGCCCACTCCTGAAACAATCAGCCATCGAAAATCCTATGAATAGCAGAGAAGTCCTGACAATAGTGCGGGGCATGGCACAGTGTAGGGTAGTGTTTCATTCTGTTGTAGATAGGGTCTCTATGAGTTGAACCTAATTTTCTTCCTTGCTTGACAGGTCTGTCTTTCATTGTTTTTTACCCATTTCACCTGCTAGAGTGACCATCTCCACTCTGACTCCTAAACTTTTTTGTTCAATTAATAAAATTGTATATATTTGTAGTTTGCAACATGATGTTTTGACATATGTACACATCATGGAAAGGCTAAATCAAGCTGATTAACATTTGTTAATTTATACATTTATAAGCTGAAACACTTAAAATCCATTCTCTTAGCACCTTTCAAGTATAAAATATATTATTATAGTTACCATGATATACATTAGATTTTGAACTTACTTTTTCTATGTACCTGAAATTTTATACTGATTCACTAATATCTACCCAATCCTTCTATCTCCCAGTTTCTGGGAACTACTATCCCACTCTCTGTGCTTGTGGCATATGTATGTATGTATGTGTGTATGCATATAGACATATGTGGATGTGTATATGTGTGTGTGTGTGTGTGTGTGCGTGTGTGTGTAGGCTGTTATGGTGCCATGGAGTAGAGTCCATCTCTTAGTGACCCTCAAAAGTTTTCAATGGCTAATGGTTTCGGGAGTGGGATGCCACATCCTTCTCCCATTATAGATATATGAGTGAAATCATGCAGCATCTATTTTTCTATGCCTGGTTTATGTCACTTAAAATAATGACCTCCAGTTCCACATATGTTGGCATAAACGACAGGATTTCATCTTGTCTGGCTGAATAATATTCCCTACATCCTTTGTACATTCATAACCTTGTCGACACTTAAGTTGGTTTCCATGTATTGGCTATTGTGAGTAGTGTTGCAATGAATATGGACATGCATATCTCCCTTTGACATATTTATTTCATTTCCTTTGGATATATATATAGTAGTGAGATTTCTGGATCATATAGTAGTTCTGTTTTTGAATTTTTGAGAGATCTCCATGCTATTTTCTATTATGGCTATGCAAATTTACATTCCTTTAAATAGTGTTCAAGGTTTCTCTTTTCTCCACAACCTCACCAACATTTTCCTGATGATTAGTGGTAGTAAGTATGTTTTCTCTTATCTAATATATATCTTCTTTTGAGAAATGTCTGTCCTGGTCCTTTACTCATTTTTAATTAGATTGTATTTTTTCTTGCTATTGAGCTGTTTGTTGTTATAAAAAGGTACCATGGAATTGGTGTCTGACTCATAGAGACACTACATACAACAGACAAAACAATATTGTCATGCTTCTCTGGGTTTTCATTGGGTTTCTTTCCACTGGGCTTCCCTGGGTTTCATTTCATTTCAATATTCAGAGTGTTTTCAATGGCAGATTGATTTTTGGGAGGGGGTTGCCAGGTCCTTCTCCCAAGCCTACAGCACTTGGTATTCCCAGGTGGTCTCCCATCCAAGTACTAATCAGGTCTGACCCTGCTTAGCTTCTGAGATCTGATAGGAACAGAAGCCACAGTGGTACAGCTGTAGGCTTGAACTGTTTGAGTTCTTTATAAATTTGGTATAATAATCCCATAGCAGATGCATGGTTTACAAAAGTTTTCTGTGCATTCTATCTTCACTATAATGATTGTATCCTTTCCTGTGTGAAGACTTTCCAATTGACATAATCTCATTTTTTTATTTTTGTCTTTGTTGTCTGTTCTTTTGAGGTTTCTATCCAACAAATCCTCCCCAAAGTAGTGTCATAAAGCTTTTCTCCTGCTTTCTTCTGGTAGTGTTACAGTTTCAAGTCTTAAATTTAAATCTTTCATCCACTTTGGGTTGATTTCTGCAGCAGAGTAAGATGAATGTCTAATTTCATTTTTCTGAATTGTGGAAATCTAATTTTCCCAATACTATTTATTGAAGTGATTGTCATTGCTCCATTGTGTATTCTTGGAATCTTTGTCAGAAATCAATTGACTGTAAGCACATGAGCTTGTTTGGGGGATCTCTCTTCTGTTTAGTAGTTAATATGTGGTTTTATGCCAATACGATGCTGTTTTACTTCCTTTAACTGTGTAGTAGATTTGATGTCAGGTAGAATGATGCCTCTGACTTTTTTCTTTTTGTTCAAGGTTGCTTTGGTTACTAGGGCTAACCTCTTCACATTGATCACAACCAAAATTTCTAGACTTAGCAATTGATCTCATCAAAAGTAGAATCAGGAACCAGGTGCAGTGGCACATGCCTGTAATCCCAGTGGCTCAGGAGGCAGAGGCAGGAGGATCGCAAGTTCGAGACCAGAGGCAGTCTGCATAACTTAGTGAGACCCTGTCTCAAAAAGAAAGAAAAAAAAAGGGCTGGGGGTGCAGCTCAGTGGTCCAGCACTTGCAGGGGATGCAAGTGCAAGACCCTGGGTCCAACCCCCAGTACCGCCAAAAAAAAAGAAAAAGTAGAATCAGAATTGCTGAGATGAAGAAGCCAAGATCTTAGCTGGGCGTGGTGGCGCACATCTGTAATCCCAGCGGCTTGGGAGGCGGAGACAGGAGGATCGCAAGTTCAAGACCAGAGGCGGTGTGTGTAATTTAGTGAGACCCTGTCTCAGGAAGTAAGGAAAAAAAAAAATAAAAGGGCTGGGGTGCAGCTCACTGGTCCAGCACTTGCAAAGCTTGCAGGCGTGAGGCCCCGGGATCAACCCCCAGTACCACAAAAAAAAAAAAAAAAAAAAAAAAAAAAGAAGCCAAGATCTTAATACACTTTACCAATATGGGCACTTTTCCTATCCCATGAGAAAAGGAACAATATCTTTCTTGTTCACTTTTATATGTCCCTGAAACATTGTCTTACAAATAGAAGCTGTCCATGAATAGTGGTGAAAGAATAGATAAATTAAATTTTACAGGGATACAGGGGCTAGTGAGAAATGAGTGCTGATTCTTTACCAGTAGCTCTTCTTATGACCTAATGGTCAATAGTTAATTTAGGAATTGACTACATCAGAAGGACATGGATCATTGAAGGCAACAGCAAGAGTTCAAAGTAACAGTGAAGTGAAAATCAGGGGATAACTTTTGGAAAAGAATGATCCAAGGATATTCCTGTTATATTAGTAGTTTTCTAATACCAGAAACTATATGTAATAGTATTAGCTAATTAGATCAGAATCACATATATTTTCTTGAAATTTAAATAAATAAGCATTTATTCCTAATTTTTTCGGTTATGTTCTCTCCCTTCTGATGTTAGGTAATCAGTTATGTTTCCAATATTTTTGTATTGATTATTTCAACATAAGCTTAGCAAGTACATATTTGATACCATACATTATGCAACGGATGGGAAAATCTTTAAAAATGAGTAACACATTATATCTGCTCCTTTCTTGAATGAACACCAATTGAAAGATAGAGATATTCAGAATGACAAATAATAAGTGCTAATCATGACAAGGAAAATAAGCTATTAGCAAACAAAGAATGGAATAATTATCTTCTCCAGCAAAGGGGACTTTGGAAATGGCTATTTCAATTGACTTTTGAAGTCAGAATGTTCCAAACAGCAAAGAGGTAAAATGCATATTAGGCAGATTAGGAAAAAGTGAGTCAAGACATATTTTGGAAATGGAGAATAATCTGGATGTCTAGAATATAAAGTATATTTGGCAGTAGAAGGAGATAAGAACAGGGAAGATGGTGGGATCCACATTAGTAAAGATTTATTTGACAGAGGCAACAAAAAGCCATCAGAGAGATTTTAAAGAAAGGAGTATTAGCTGGGCGAGGTGGTGCATGCCTATAATCCCAACGGCTCAGGAGCTGGAGGCAGGAGGATTGCAAGTTCGAGACCAGAGGCAGTCTGCATAACTTAGCAAGACCCTGTCTCAAAAAAAAATAATAAGTTAAAAAAAAATGGGCTGGGGACACAGCTCAACGGTCCAGCACTTGCAAAGCATGCAGGCACGAGGCCCTGGGTTCAACCTCCAGTACCACAAAAAAAAAAAAAAAAAAAAAAGAGTATTGCGCTAAATCTCAGAAATTTTGACTCTGAGAATAAACTCTCTACTCTGTGGCTTGAGAAAAATTCTTGAATTCTATGTTTCTATGTGCATTCCTAGTTTCTTCATCTGTAGGGGATGATATTAGTACCTGTCTCTTATGGTTGTTTTGAGAACTAAATCATGTACATAAAATACTTCAAACAGTGCCAGACTCAAATTAAGTATCTTTAAAATGCCTGTTAATATTGTCCTCAGGAATGAGCGTGTATCTCAGTTATGACCCCATGTTAAGGTGCATTTGAAGGATCTGCTGCTATGTAGGTCACCTAGCAAAATTCACTAACAGAATATATACTCTGTTTTGAGTACTATTCCTGTCACAATCCAGTGCCAAAGTGAGCGCCATGATAGACGCCACCTCTCCAGCTCCCTTGGATGCATATACATCAGAGTGCCAAGAGTCCAGTGTATTAGATGACAAATTATGGGCAGAATCAACTTTTAATCTCTCATGCCAAACAAAAGAGAAGGCAGTTTAGAAATTTCTGCAAGATGAAAACTTACTCCATCACCTAAACCAACATTGTTCTATGCTGTTTTTCTTCCTTCAGGAGGAAGGGCATCTTGTTTATTGGATTTGTTGGAGTTATTTTAAGAGCTTCCTCTTTTGACGTTTTCCATGATGCATCTATCTCTGAACATCCTGAGTGCTGACATTCTAAGGATTGTCTGCAGAGCAAACTGACCTTCCTTATTAGATGAAATTTGACCTTTCTTTTCCCCCTATATTATATTGGTACGTGATATAGTTTTCCCATTTTTATAAGCATGAATATGGTAAAAAGAAACTATCAGTGTCCAATATGCTAAATGCCACTTCCAGGAATTGATTGCCCAGAGGCTAACTTGGAAACAGCTATTTTCTTTCACTTTCTTCTTCAATTGAGAAATGATCTCATCATATTCTTCATCTAGGTCATAGTTCTGAGAGCAGTTCCCTAAAATGATAAAACCTTAAAATAATTCTATTTTAGCCCAGAACATTTGCATTGGCACCCATCAATATTCCTTTGTGCCCCCTTTCCCACTGTTCCTCCATGCAATCTGCTTCCACTCAGGCAGACCACAATAAGGAAATGCCACTTACTTGTCTCCCAAGGGCTTCTGATATAACCCTTTATCTGGATTTCACTGGTTTTAAGCGATTTGTTCTTAAATTGAGTTGTGACATTTCCTGACTTGTGACATAATTTCTTTACTTATAATGGTAATATAAACTAGATTTTGGTCAATTTTTGTGAAAAAGAAGCTTCAAAATCAATAGTAGATGAGTACAGAGTATGAGTATGTGAAATTACATATACCAAGAAATGCAACTGATAAAACTAATTGTGCCTGTATGAATGACACATTTATTTGAAGTGCATTTCTAAATATAGAGGTTGACTATATTACTTATGTGCCATAGAGGAATGGACTTGTGATAGGGCTATTTCTCTCATTGATTAAATAATTTATTCATTTATTCACTTAATGTTTGAGGAAAGCCATCCCATTAAAGAATTGTTTGTTTTCTTCTATGCCTCCTCATAACTCTTTGCTAGTCACTTATAATCCTATTTATTTTGAATATATAACCTCAAAGTATCTTTAATTTTAAGGAAACAATATTCTGAGATTTTTTTATGATGCTAAGAAGACACATGTGCAATTATTTTACTGCAGCATTATTTATAGCAAGAAAAGTAAAAACAACCTAAATATTCAGCAATTGGAAAACAGTTAAATACATGATGGCATGTTTGTATAATGAAGGACTTTAAATCCATTTCAATGCTCATGTGGAATTTTTAATGGCGGCAAAATATTTGTTTATAGTGCTAGGAGAAGAAAAGATACACAAAACTTTATCCCTACATCTAATTTAAATTATATTTAAATATTCATGAATAAAATTTACTGTTAGGACTGAGCATTTCTGAATTAGAAAATTAAGACTATTTTATCTTCTTTATGTTTGCCTGCCCTTTACAAGTGTTACATAATAAACACATATAACTTTTACAATCATAAGACAAAATCACAGAGCTTTGCTGTTTTTGTTTTTGTTTTTAGTAAGTCAATTCTGCATCTCATACTGAAGTCTTTGGAGAGGAATCAAAAGAAAACTAAAATAACAGACTGGTTGTCATGGGGCTTACAATTTAATGGGGGATACTAGAGAGACAAATGTGGTTAAAGTGGAAGTACAAAAGTACATTAAAATTGAAACTATGGATACAGATGTGGATAAGTTTGAATAGCAGAACAAAGAGAGAAATAAAGGATCAGACCAAAAAGCATCCAGCCAAACCATGTTTTGCCTTTTGTTATTAAAGAGCAGTTTATATTACATATAACATAGAAAGGGTTCAATTATAAATACAAAAGACATTTAAAGCCAAAGAGGATATAAAATAGGGAATAAGGAGATCACAAACATAGAAATGCCTGAACAGAGTAAAAAACTGTCATCTAAAGGTTAAAAACCTGCAGAAAACCAGTGACAATTTCATCGTTCCTCCACACATTTGTGGCAGGTGAATAGCAAATGAAAACAGACCATTGCAAAACTCTCCTCTGTGAAGCCCACAGTTTACTGTCAAAGTAAGAATAAAATGGCTTCTGTCTTCTTTCTTCTTTCCAAATCTTGCACAATAACAATAACCAACTAGATGATTTGCATATTGCTGTAAGTAAGTCTTTTAGGTAGAAGGCCAATCCATCAAGAACACTGAACAAAAAGTAATCTGGAAAATATAGTTTCAAGGCTTGTAGCTCTTGTCACACAGGGTAAAGCAGAAATGAGCATGACAGTAAATGTTGCATGTCTCATTCTCTCCCCAGATACCTACCACAGGTAGTTATGATAAATCCCTGAAAGCCAGGGTAAAAGGTTTACTCTTAGAAAAAACATAAACACACATAAAGAAAACAGAACTTCTTAAGCACATAAAAAAATACTGTATTGGAAAACTGAATTGGTTAATAAAACCTCTTACTGTGGCATGTGTACTTGGAGTCATTTCATTAGCACAGAGTATCATGAACAACTCCAAAAATCTCAGAGAACTAAAGGTGGACAAGAGTAAAGTTAAAGCTCTCTGGGATCAGACTTAAGAGCCATGTGCCCAAATCTAGTTGTAGATTTAGAGCTGGTTCCCATGAACTATGTTGCCACTTTAACTGTTTTGACATCAATTCAATAAAAAAATTTAAATCTAAATAAAATAAAATCCACCTAGTTTAAAGCCATTCTGGTTACACCACACAGGTCTGAGTGACCTCTGACCAATGACAAAAGACACTTTCATGCACATTAGTTCTTCATGGTAATATTCTCAAATATGTTGTTGTTGTTAGGTGCCATGGAGTCAGCCTCTGACTCATAGTGACCCTACAAATAACAGGAGAAACACTATTGTCATTCTTCTCTGCTATCCATAGGGTTTTCGCTGACAGATTGATTTTTGGAAGTAGGTTGCCAGGTCCTTCTCCCACGCCTACAGTATCTGGTGTTTCCAGACAGTCTCCCATCCAAGTATTAACCAAGCTTCCATGATCTGATGAGATCAGATGCCACAGTGGTATGGCTGCAGGCATTCTCAAATATATTTTCATATAATTGTCTATCTGATTTTTAATATTTTTACTAAGTAGTTTATAAAAATTACATTGTATAATTCTTTTTCTCCAATATGCCATGCAAGTTTAATTATAAGAATTGTGGTCCCAGGTCCCATTTCTTTAGCCAATCAGTAAAAAATATATTAAATTTGTGAATTTATTATTTGTGAAGGTTCTTGTAATGTAGAAAAAAATCAAAGATAATAAAAGGCAATTATAACAATAACCAACTAGATGATTTGCATATTGCTGTTATTTTATTGTCTTTATAATGATATCAAAGTAGGCATTATCTTCATGTTACAGAGAGGATTACCAAAGTTAAATATTTGTCTGATATTTGTTTAATGTCACACAAGGAAAAAATTATGAAGATATTATTCCAGGTATTGCTTACATAATTACTATATTGTAGGATTCTAATGCATAATGAAAAGAAAGATTTTAATATACATTTGTACTTATTGAAAAATGATTTATGTTTAGAAACAGATTCATAGGACAAAATATTGCAGATCCTAAACTCTCTTCATTTATAAGCATGCATTGAGCAAGGTACCCATAAGAGAGTAAGTGATGAAGGATTTTCAATAATTTACTCTCTCTCCTACTGTCCTGTCTTTACAAACTTCTTATCTGTAAATGTTTGAAAGCAGGAGGTTTGCTCTATGTTTCCCAATACTACTGACTTCAGAGACTTGCTCACAGATAATATGCCAATAAATTTTGTTTGATGAATGAACCTATTCTAATAATTACCGTATTACTGCTGCTCAATCACAAGTCTGCACTGAGACTTGGAATGATAAAACTTCCCTTGCCTGGAATTTTATTGTGTTGGGGCTATTCAGCAGACGACAAAAAAGAAAATATGAGGAAGAAGAAGAGGAGGAGAGGGAATAGGAACAGAGGAGTGAAAGAAAGAGAGATAATGAAAGGAAGCACGATATAAAACTTACCAACGGCTGAGCAGTATCTTACTTTGAGTTATAGTAAGAGCTACGATGAAACATGGAACAGGGCAAAATAGAGTCATATGTGGTCTTAATAAAATATCTGTATCTAACATGCTTAGAAAACAAGGCAGACACTAAGGAAAGGACAGATGTGTGTTTTTGAATATATTTTGAACTATGAAAGTGAAGGCAAATAGAAAATTTAATACAGCAAATCATGAAAAATAATGCTTTCTGAAATCCACAGTTTCCTAAATTAATTTTTATAAGTATTCATATTATTATCATTAAAGTGTTGCTGGCTTATAATTTCATCTACTCAGGTCAGCTACCAGGAGCTACAATTAAAGCAGGCACTTCTGATACTTTTGAAGAAATTCTTTCAAGTCAATTTTCCTTGGATCAGCTTTCAAAATAAATTTTAGCCCCTCTGTTGGAATTCAGCACAATGTACATAGGCCCATAGAATAGGAAAACCTATTTTCATAAAGGAAATGGATTACTGCATATTTATGCATGATGCCCCATATAATCCAGGAAACCACACAACTAAAGACATTAAAAACTCAGGTCTTTCTCTGGAATACTGTGGTTGGTGTATTTTTATGTGAAACGAGCCAAAGCTGGAACTTAATAAAGATCTGAGACCCACTGGGTATGGTAGGGCATGTTTGTAACCCCAGCAACTCGAGAGAAGGCAGAGCCTAGAAGATTACAAATTCAAGGCCAGAGGCAGCCTAAGTAATTTAGCAATACTCTCTCTCTCAAGATAAAAAAGATAAAAGGGGCTGGGAATGCAGCTCAGTGGTATAGCACTTGCAAAGTATGCACAAGGCCCTGGGGAAAAAAAGAGAGAGAGAGTGAGAAAGAAAGAAACAGAGAGAGAGAGAGAGAGATCTGAGACCTGAAAAAACTGCCATCAATTCACAACGTATTTTACTATCCAAAATTACATAAATATCCCTGGAAAATAACTTTATGAATCCAATAAATTCCAAATCATTTTACTAGTGACCTTAGTTCTGGTTGTTGTCAGCATCCTGTTCTCATCAGCATCCTGAAGGAAAAACTGAAATTTGTGATCATTTGATGAGTCAGGAAGATGAAACCTATTATTTAGAACTGAGGATTTAAAGCACTTTCTAAATGAGAAACAGGCATCCTGATGTCCAGGGTCCTATAAAATGCTTACTTGTTAACTCTCATCACTCTGCGCCTTTTGGTCACAGCCATTGCCTCTGAATAACTTTTGTGTTAATTGCATAATTAAACAGCAGGTTTAGGGAGGAGCCGGGTACCATGGCACATACCTGTAATCCCAGTGATTCTGGAGGCTGAGGCAGGAGGATTGCAATTTCAAGTCCAGAGGCAGCTTGTATCTCAAAATAAAAAATAAAAGAGGAGCTGAGGGTGCAGCTCCGTGGTAGGGCAGTTACAAAATATGTGCAAGAACCTGGGCTCAAACCCCTAACAAAAAAATAAATAAAATAAAATGTGCTAGAGAGGGCTTTCTATCCTCCTTCTTCTGCCCATCCCTAACTCTCTCACCCCCTGGAAAGCAGTTGTGAAGCCTGCCCTTATTGTTCCCTTGGTTTGTATTTTTATCTGGCTGGGAATGGCATACCTGCAGAGGCTTGGCTTTTTATCCTCTCCTATATTTCAAAGCTTGTTGCCTCCTCGGTCATGACACTGGCAATCTTTTGTGGCTTTCCTTGGGCCTCAAAGATTTAATGGTCTGGCACAGAACTTGGGTCTTTGAAAATATATCTCAACCAATTCTCACAGTGGCTTCAGTGAAGTTCAGCGAGCAGCCCCTCAGAGGCAAAAGTTGTGTCTATAGCTAAGTGTTCCAGGGAGGTTTTTGTCATTGGAATAAAAGGCATATATTTAAAATTTGCTTTAAAACCTGCAGAATTCACCCAGATAACTTCAGACAATTTCTAGATTCCTCAGAAGGAAGGAGAAAGAGTAGACCATGATCATGGGAGATAAGAATTCTTGCATGAATTTAATTATTTGGAAGCCAGATGATATAAAAAACCTACTTGCCTCCTATCACCTAAAGCCATAGCACTCTAGTGTCGGATGCCACCTGATCTTGGAAGCTAAGCAGCCTTGGCCTGGTTAGTCCCTGGATGGAAGACTGCCTGGGAATACCAGGTGCTACAGGCTAGGGAGAAGGACCTGGCAATTCACTTCTGAAACAATCCACCATTGAAAACCTTATAAATAGCAGAGAAGCAATGACAATAGTGCCAGGCATAGCACAGTACTGGTGAGTGTTTCATTCTATTGTATATAGGGTCACTATGAGTCAGACCGGACTCCACAGCACCCAACAACCACTTCCCTCCTAGGAGCACATACACAACTGTAACAAACATGGTTAAGCAACTATGGTGAAGAGAGGTATGCTATTGTTTGACTGTCTCCTCTAAAACTCATGTTGAAATTTAATTGCCTTTGAAACAGTATTGAGAGAGGGGATCTTTAAGAGATGATTAATGCTATTATCCTGGGAATGTGTTAATTATAATAGAAGTGGACCTCTGATAAAAAGGATGAGTTTGATCTGACTTTTTCTCTGTCTTGAGCATGCACTTCTGCCATGTACTAACACAATATAAGGCCTTCCCGAGAGGTTGGCACCATGCTCGTGAACTTCCCAGCCCCCAGAATCATGAGTCCAATAAAAATGTATTGACTCAATTCACCTACTCTGTGATACTCTTATAGCAACAGAAAATTCATTAAGACAAGGTGTCTTAGTTCAGGTTGCTATAAAAAGTACACCTCAGACTGGGTGGCTTACCAACAATAAATATTTATTTCTTAAATTTCAGAAGCTGGAAGTCTGAAATTAGAGGGCCAGCATGGTCAGGTCCTAGTAATGACCCTCTCCCAGGCTGCTGGCTAACTTCTCTTTGTGTCTTTTCATGGCAGAAAGAGAGTAAGATACCCCTCTGCCTTCTCATGAGGCATGCCTTCTCATGATGCCTTCTCATCCCTATTCTGAGGTCTCAATTCCTATGACCTAATTACCTCCTGAAGACTCCATTTCCAAATACCACCACACTGAGCATTTGATTTCAATATGTGAATTTTGAAGAGTCAGTCCATAGTAGGAGATACTCTATTATTCTCAGTAAGGCTGACTTTTAATGTTTTTATGTCGCCTCTGTGCTCCTACTGCAGTTAATAAAACCTGTTTTAACACTTTGTGAATATTAACTTACTTGATTCTCTACAACATTGTGCTCAGTAAGTAATATTATTGCTCCTGTTTTACATTCAAGGAAACTGAGATACAAGAAGTTAAATAACTTGCTCAAAATTACACAGGTATTTAGGCTGCAAACCTGGAATTCAAACCCAGCATATCTGACCAAAGAATCTTGAACACTCCACCAACTAGGCCTTTGATAGGAACATTAGAGTAACATTTATTTTTTCAGTACTTAGGTCTTGAACCCAGGGCCTCACACATACTTTGCAAGTGTTCTACCATTGGACAGCACCCCCAGCAATTTTTTTTGAAACAAGTTCTTGCTAAGTTATGCAGGCTGCCTCTAACTTTGAAATCACAATCCTCCTGTCTCAGCCTCCAAGTCACAGGGATTATAGGCATGCACCATAGCACCTGGCTTAGAGCTCTATTTTTAAGACATGCTAAGAAGAAACACACACACGTGTATACATACAAGCTGCCAAACCTCAATGTCTTAAAAGAAATGTTTCTCAATCATGTTGTGTCCTACACAGTTGGTAAAGAAGCTGTGCTGTTTTGTCAGAGCCTTGAGCTGACAGAATCTTTATCTCAACATGTGCTTCCACAATAACCATCCCAACCAAAGGGGAAAGTAGCAGGTCACAGTGTGGCTCTTACAGTTATAGGTTCCACCCCACTCATAGTGTATCAATCAGTGTAAATCCTATGGCCCTATCTAATCTCAGGAAGACTAGTAAATGCAATCCTACTATGTTTCCTGGTGGGGATTACCCAGATATTTTGGATAAATAGCACTAATAACTAATAGCACACCTGTTTGAGACCCCCCATGTCTCTTTTTCTCAACAATTCCCTTTTATGTATTTCTTCCCTTTAACTAGAAAATTATTTCTAAATCACTAGGGAAAGATCCACAAACTTTAGATTTTCTAGTATGTGCTATTTTTTTGCAAATAGTTTTATCCTTGTTACCTGTAAGCCCAAGGGTTTTGAACATATAATCTAGAAATAGTCTTGAAATCAATATGCTTTCTGCTCAGCATTTCTTCCTTTTGGCAATGTGTATAGGCTACTATCTCCTGAATGACAGGAAGAACATAGGCCAACATTTCAAAAATGCCACTCTACCACAATGCTGCTAGGTGATGGTAAAGTCTTGGTATTCAGGGGTTGAAGCAAAAAGTTATTTACTTTTTCAAATTCTCTCTCAGTCCATTATATTGGATTTCATCTGGGAATTTATGAGTCTCTTCTTCTTTCCAGTCTTTCCACCTGTCCAATCTGTCTGTGCATATTTTATTCCCACCTTCTGCTAGCACCACCTCCATGCAACAAGCTCTCAATGTCAGCTGTTTCTAATTTTTGAGACAAAGTCTCCTTGCCTCTGGCTTCCAACCTATAACACTTCTGCCTCAGTCATCTGAGTTGCTGGGATTATAGGTGTGGGCCACAGCACCCAGCTCAATGTCAGTTCTGAGGGGTGAGATCAGGCCCATCTGGTCCTATACATCACTGAGGGAGCCTTTGGCAACTTCGGGAAGGAACTCTCCATGGCAGAACACAATCATTTCTCAGGTTATTAATGGTAGTCTTCTTCAAAACATCCTTACAATATTATAGTAGCAAGATTTCTGTCCCTTTTCCTCATCTGACCAGGGGGAGGAGGAAATGATAAGCCTGCATCAGCTATTGTATGAAAGTACTTGAGCTGGGCCCAACGTGGGAGGCAGAGGCAGGAGGATCTCAAGTTCAAGGCCAGAGGCAACCAGGGTAATTTAGCAAGATCCTGTCTTAAGATTTAAAAAAAGGGACTGGGATGCAGCTCAGTGGTCGAATGCTTGCAAAAGTAGTTTGAGACTCTGGGTTCAGGCCCAGTACTAAGTAAAATAAATAAATAAATAAATAAATAAATAAATAGTAATTGACATGTACCAGGTACAATATCCCTGACACCCATTACTGGGTTGACCCTTCAAACCCTAATACCTTTATAATGCATGATTTTTTTTTGGTTGTTGTTGTTGTTGTTAGGTGCTGTTCAGTAACTGAAACGTAGGCACTGTTTAACATCTTAGTACTATTGCTGAGGTCTGGAGTTTTAAATATAAGTATTCCTTTCAAAATAAAAGTATCGTTGAAATCTGCCAGAAAATAGTTATGCTTTCAGAGTCTCTTGATTAGGGGCCTACATAAATGGAAACTCTTACTAGATATTAAACAGTGGATTTTAGGTGAATTTTAATATTATGAATCACTGCAACACCTACACATATATTTAGAAGTGTATGGAAGATAATTTTTCAGTTCATCAAGAAAGCTGAACATAGCTATGAATTCAATAACTCCTTGAAAAAACTAAAATCTCTCAGGATTCCCTCACTTATAAATGAGAATCAGTGACTTAGGTTTGACAGAGTCCAATGAGAAATTCTGTAACAGGATACCTTTCTAATCATGTCAATAACATTTCTTCTCTCCATCTATTTTACAAGTTTTTGTGCTTTTCTTCCTATGTCGCCCTATGTCTGTATGGTACCTAATTTCAGGAATTTGGTAATAATTCCTATAAATTTTAGAAATTCTTTGATAATTTTGAAAGATTTTGGTGGGTTTGGGACAAAAACAACAGTTTCTTTAAAGCAGACTGCATATGTGTTTTCTGCATGAATTTGTGCTCTTGAGTGAGAATTAGTAGAGGCAGATCTGTCACATGAATTATAAGAATGATTTCAACAAGATTGTGGTTCTTGGTAACATTACAGTCTATCCACTATTGCTTTTTGTTCATTTGCGTGCATTCTTTCATTGTTATTTTTGTGGACTTTTGGCCATACCAAAACATTAACCTGTGTTCTGGCCATTCTTCGGTATGGTCATTGCCTCAATAAAGTGTCTTCTTATTTTTTGTACCTTTTTTTTAAATCAATGGTTCATTTATGACAAAGCAATCTTTTCCCATAATATTTTTATTTTATTTAAAAATGTATTTTTAATTGACAAATAAAATTGCATGTAATTATGTACAATATGAAGATAAGAGATCCATATTTGTGTCTATTCCCAAGGAAGGAGATCCAACTGAATGTGGAAATTATTGAATGATATCAATAATATCACACACAAGTAAAATTCTGCTAAAGATCACTCAAAATCAACTGCAGCAGTATATAAACAGGGAACTGCCCATCAAGCCATATTCAGAAGAGGGAATGGAAACAGGACATCATTGCTGATGTCAGATGGATATTGGCCAAAACCAGAGAATATCAGAAAGTTGTCTATGTCTTATTGACTATGCAAAGGCATTTGACTGTGTGGATAACATTGCAAAGAATAAGAATACCTGAGCATTTAATTGTACTCATCAGGTATCAGTACATGGGCCAGGAGGCAGTCATTCAAACAGAACAAGGAAAGACTGCCTGTTTTAAAGTTGAGCAAGTGTATGTCAGGGTTCTATTCTTTCATTATACCGCTTGAATCTCTATACTGAGCAAATAATATGAGAAGCTAGATTTTATGAAGAAAAATGCAGTATCAGTATTGGAGGAAGACTCAATAACAACCCACGTTATGCAGATGACACAACTCTGCTTGCTGAAAGAGAACAGGATTTGAAATATTTATTGATAAAGATCAAAGAACATAGCTATCTGTATGGATTGTACCTCAACATCAATAGAACAAAAATCAGTACACAAATTCATGGGTCAGTACACAACTTCATGATAAATGGAGAAAAGATTTTGCTTTACTTGTTTCTACAATCAACACCCATGGAAGCAGCTGTCAAGAAATCAAAAGACACATTGCATTGGGAGAAGCTGTGGCAAAAGATCTCTTTAAAGTGTTGAGAAGCAAAGATGTCATATTGAAGATGAAGGTGCACTTGACTCATGCCATGGTATTTGCAGTTGTATCATAGGGTTGTGAAAGCTGGACATTAAATAAAGGAGACAGGAGAAGAATTGATGCTTTTGAATTATGGTGTAGAAAATGAATATTGAGTGTACCATGGATTGCCAAAAGAGCCAACAGATCTGTCCTAGAAGAAGTGCAACCAGAGTGCTCTTTGGAAGCAAGGATGGCTAGACTGCATCTGATGTATTTTGGGCATGTTGTCCAGAGGGACCAATCACTGGAGAAGGACATCATATTTAGGAAAATGGTAGACCAATGAAAAACAGGGAAAGCCTCAACTAGATGGATTGACACAGTGTCTGCAACAATGCAATTAAACATAAAAAAGATAATATGGCTGGCACAGAATCAGGAAATATTTGGTACTGTTGTACATGAGTTGGACCTGACTGGACGACACCTAACAACCACCAACAATAACAATAGTGTGTGAAGCTACTTTGCTTTTGTTAAAGGAAAGATTTTTCACATGAAAAAGAACAAAAACATACTTTTCAGAAACAGATACAAATCACCTGGGATCTCACTACATGAAGATACCTGGAATTGACATTACTGTAACTTGTTTCAGATGTCCCTCTAGATATAAGTATTTCTATTATGTAAATATAATTCTAAATAGCACCATCTTGTATGTGCTCCTATAATTTTCATGATGATCACTAATCTCACTCATGAGGTCTTTAGAAGTTTTATTTTTTATTTTCAAAAATATTCAGTGTTTTATTTAGTCTACCTGGAGAGAGGACTTGATCTGTTTTGATAGTGATTGTTCTTGTGTTTATGAAGGCATCCTTAGTACATGGTCAGTTTTATTAAATTTTTTGGAAGGCTGGAAAGGCATGTATAATCTCTCAATTTTGGTACAGGTTGATTACATCATGAGAAATCTGTAAAGAACTCTCATTGTCACTTAAGATTTGTCTCTTTCTCCTTGTTGTCCTGACAGTTTTTGCTTTATGGACATTAAAGGTCTCCTATTAGATTCAAGCTTAGATTTTTTCTATATTTCTAGAAAATATTTATTTTATTATTATATATAACTATCTTTAAACTTTTATATTTTATATAAAATTATATCATTTTCCTGATATTAGTATAACTATGTGATTTTTCTTTTAGTTTTAGTTTTGGCTTACTAACCTCCATCATTTTAAAAAAATTTCTTGATTTATTGAATCCAGGGCTTAAACCATGCTAGGCAAGTGCTCAACCATTGAGCTACACCCCCAGCCCCTTACTTATTTACTTATTTATTTATTTATTTTTATTCATTCATTTATTCATTTTTCAAGAAAGGTCTCAATGAATTGTTCAGGTTGCCTCTGGCCTCGAACTCACAATCTTTCTGCCTTATTCTCCTGAGTCAGTAAGATTATAGACATGCACCAAGTGTCTGGCTTATTTTTCCTTTTACTTTAAATATGGCTTGAACTATGGCACAACTTTGGCTTTGTCTGACAATTCCCATTATATTTATTTGGTGAGTTTGTCCACTTATGTTTATTATAATTATTGTTCCACACTATTTTATTGTGTTTTCTATTAATTTTTTTTAATATTGTAGATTTGAACCCAGAGCCACAAGTGTGCTTTTTCAGGAGCTTTACATACCCTCAATCCTTTATCATTATTTTCCAATACATTTTTCTCTTTCCTATTCCTCTATTATTTTTATTTCACATTAAGAAATCTCACATTTTAAAAATATTACCTGCTTCTTTTCAATTCATATGTATAGCTCAATATATTCTGGGTCCAAGCTTTTCTTGCTCATAGATTTTGACAATATCTTAAATGTCTCATTTGTCTTTTCCCAATTGTGCCTTTTGATAAGCAGAAGGCCTTAATTTCAATAAAGTCCATTTCATTCATCTTTTTCTTTATGATCACGTTTTGTATTTTATTTAAGAATCTCCATATTTCAAGAATAGTAAGACATTATTTTCAGAAATTGTTTCTCCTTTTACATTTATCCACAGTTCATCTGGAATTGATATTTGTGTATTTTTGAAGCAAGAGTCAAGATTCTTTTATTATTATTATTTTGGTTATTTGTCCCAACCTCACTCAGAGAAAACATCTTCCTTTATTGACTACCTTGTAGGCTTATCATTGTTTTGGAAATCAAGGAATCTTACATCTTTACTTCTGTTTCTAGATCCTCTATTCATTTCACTGGTCAGTCTTTATACCATGTATCAGTTAAAACAATAAACCTTTATTTTATTCACATTTTTCTGGATCAAAAATTGGGATTGTGCTCTAATGGAATTAATTCTGGTGTTGAATGTTATCACTCAGCTGTTAGTCAGCCAACAAGCTCTTATGCAGTTTGTCTGGATATTGGCTAAATCAAAAGAGGCAACAGAACCTTATTAATCATCATCCAGCAAACTAGCTTGGGATTTGTAAATTATATCAGCAAGAACTGAACATGAAGCTAAGCCTAGTGTGCATACCTATAATCTCAGCACTTGGGAGGCTAAGGCAGGAGAATCATAAGTTTGACGCAAGCCTGGGCTACAAACAGTGTTCAAGTCCAGCCTGGGATACTGGGATATATAGCAAGATTGTCTCAAAAACAAAACAAAATTAAATTAAACTTATGCTTAGAACTGACATAGTTTCACTTATGCCATATGCTATTCACAAATGTAACTCAGATTCAGAGCAGAGAAAAAGATGTCACTACTGATGACAGGGGGATAGGATTTAGCTCAGTTGGTAGAGCACTGCGCTGCAGTCTCTGAGGTCCCAAGTTCAATTCCCAGCACCACAAAAATGAGAGAAGGACGTGGCATTCCATTCATATAACCATGTGGGGTTCCCATATTAAAAATATACTTAGCTCATCCTAATGCCCCCTAAAATTTTCATCCATTCATAATATCTTGTAAAGCTCCAAATCTCATGATTTACATCGTGTCTAAAAGCAGATCTTTGCATGCAGCTTTTCTTAATCTAGAGATCTACAAACTGAAATGTACAGACTATCTGACCTCCATACACCCAACGTACAACATGAATACAATCTTGTGCCCAATTAATTCACTGTCCAAAATGTTTTCCTTGTAGTCATTTATGTAATATTTCCAAAAAGGAAATAAGCAAGTAGGCAAGGCTCCATAAAACTCCACTAACTGTTTTTATAGTATTTTTGCTTGCCTCTAAATTTCTCCTGGCTGTATTGTGCACTACTGTGTTACTTGATAGAACTCAATGTATTTGATAAGGTCTGGCCATTTTTATTAGAATGGTAATAAACTATAAACTACTATAGGGGTAACTGATTCCTAACTACCACTTGCTGTGGAAGTCCCCTACATAGACACTTCCTTTGCAGACTACAAAAGATCATGAGAGTAATCACGTATAGAAGGAAGTTCTTTGTACTAAGTAGAGAAAATAAACCTTCAAAAATTGGTATGAATCCTAATTTATGTTTAAAGAGCCCATTTAGACTTTTGAAACTGTTTTTTAATGCAAGTATTTGTTTCAAAAGGAAAGAAGAGAGCTTGGCAGCCCCATGGTGCAGTTGTTATGTTTAATTAAAGTATTGTTATTTGGTGTTTAGTTGTAGGTTTATTGATCTACTTCAGTTACTGTGGTTGCTCTCCATAAGATTTTTATAGTATTGAGAAATTAGAGTTATTTCCCAACTGCTTGATGAAATCTTTTTTATCCTTTGCTTTTCTTTTACTTCCCCAAACAACATGCTTTCTGATAATGAGAATGGAATTCTCTCAGAAAAAGAGGACAAAAGCAAGGAGAAATAATTTATTCTCAACAATTACTCACAAGAAATTGGGTAATAGGATCAATGACTTCTGTAAAATTTTCTGGGTCTTAACCTGGAATTTATGCTCTTGCAGAGCTAAAGTCCAGAAGACTCTTTCAGAGAATCAGCATCACAAAATTGCAGGAGAGAGAATAGACATTTCTCTACAGTAGCCACTCATTCTGCAATGCATGTCCTATCCTGGAGTAGTTTGAGTATCTTTAGCTCCAGGATTACAAAGAACTCTGTTAATAGAAATGAGACATCCTGGATTTATACAAAGGACTGATAATCTTGGAACAGTGACAATTAAAATAATGGCTGGTTAAAAAGAAAATGAACTTGTAAAAAAATCAACAAGATAAATCTAAAAAGCTAATTGATAAAAACAAACCTTAAAAATGTTGAATAAGAATGTTATAGGGTAAAAACAGATGATGTAACTTTGTTTCATTTTAAAATCCATAAATTTTTTAAATTAGCATGCAGAATGATGGGTTTTATTATGACACTTTCATACAGATATATCATGTACTTTGTTCATATTCAGCCCCCATTATCCTTTCTTGTTCCTCCTCCTCCTCTTACTAGTCTCCTTCCTCCCCACAGTATCTCATTGTGTGTGTGTGTGTGTGTGTGTGTGTGTGTGTGTGTGTGTGTGTATAAAATCTAGATTCCACACATGAGCAAAATCATGTATTTATCTCTCCAATTCTGGCTTATTTTGCTTAACATGATGATCTCTGGTCTCTAGTTCTACCCATTTTCCTACAAATGACATAATTTTTTATGACTGAATTTAACTCCATTGTGTATGTATACCACATATTCTTTATCCATTCATCTGTTGATGGACATCTAGGCTGATTCCATAGCTGCAATAGTGACACAATGAACATGAATGTGATGATATCTCTGTAGCTTAGATGCCTTCACGTATATACTCAGAAGTAAAACACATAAATCTTTATAATACTTCTAAATGTATGCATATAAAAATATAGTCACCGACATCAGCATGGTGGATATTTCCAAGAACATAACAATGGAATCTGGGAAGCATTTTCAGTGGAATCTGAGAAATGGTTTCAAACTCATCTATAACATTTTATTGAGTGTATGTAATGAATGTTTGCAATATTATTCTATATATGTTCTACATGCTTTCTATATTTCATATATTCAAAAATTTACAAAGATTCAGAGTAATTTTCAAATAACATGCCAATTCTAATGTAAAAAGCTGGTGAGGCATGTAGAGTAGCATAGAGCCTGAAAGAATAGTTCCTGAAGCAAATAAATAAAACAATACTGATGAAAAAAAGAGATTAAAATAGAAAGCGAATTCCATTAATCCATAGGTTTCATTATCCATAGGTTTCATCCCTTCCTAAGAATCTTAGTCTAGCTTCATTCAAAAATCAGAGCATAAAACAAAGGCTTTCATGCAATTATTTTATTTTGTGAAGTAAACAACTGAACTGAAGAGGAGAAAGCCTGAAAAAAAAAAAAAAGGAATAGAAAATGTGAAAAACAATCCAACTTACAGCGAGGCATCACAGTGCATACTTGGAATCCAAACACCCAGAGGGCTAAGGCAGAAGGATCACAAGTTTGAGGCCAGAGGCAGCTTGTGCAATTTAGCAAGATCTTGTCTCAAAAAAAAAAAGGGGGGGGAGGGGGGTACTGCTGTACATCTCAGTGGCAGAGCACTTACCTAGCCTGTGCGAAGCCCTGAGTTCAATAACCCAGTATAGCAATGAATAAATAAATGAATGAATAAATAAATAAATAATATCCAAGCTTGCATTAGGGATCTGATCACCATTTTGGGCATCTAGGGCTAAATCTCAATAGAGGAACCTATGAGATTTGTAAAATGTATCTCAGCTTCCTTGTCCAACTGCTCAAAAGTTACCCATGAACAAGTAATTCCTTCACTCTTTCCAGTTTTTCATACATGTATCAGAATGGTTGAGTGAGTTTCTGCAAGTATCCTATACAATAGTATCAAAGTAGCCCCTAGAATAGAAAATAAGAAATATTTGGTAAAGCAGAGGTGAGGTGTTATTACACCAAAACACACCTGATTGCTACATCACTGATTACAATAATAAGGTGGGCCAAAAGGATATGATATAAGTCCCTTAAAATCCAGCTATTATAAATACACTATGCCCTATACTGGGCTGGGATTTAGCTCAGTTGGTAGAGCGCTGCGCTGCAGTCTCTG
Organism: Pedetes capensis; assembly: GCA_007922755.1. Classification (NCBI taxonomy): domain Eukaryota; kingdom Metazoa; phylum Chordata; class Mammalia; order Rodentia; family Pedetidae; genus Pedetes; species Pedetes capensis. The sequence continues at coordinate 43,225 of VMDO01010219.1, read as the reverse complement.
AGGTCCCCAGTTCAATTCCCAGCACCGCAAAAATGGGAGAAGGGCCTGGCAATCCACTCCCAAGGTAATCCCGAAACAGTCAGCCATTGAAAACCCTATGAGGGTCGCTATGAGTCGGATACTGACTCGACGGCACCTAACAACAACAACAACATGCCCTATACTAAATCCAGTCTGTCATAAAGCCTTCAAAGTAGTTGCCAGCCAGAATTTTTGAGGACTGGATGGATAAAAAAGGGCTAGTGCAACAAATTATACTTGATGTTGTGAATGATCTTGAGACCATATTGATATTTATTATTTAACTATTCCTTGACTCATTTGGATTGTCTTACTCTTCATTAGCACCTCAATTGATCTAATTTGCTTTCTTAGTGTGGTGAGTTCCTTTTGTTGGGCTACTGTTACTACCGTTTTCTGTGCACAATTATCACTGAATTTGAAAGCATCGAAAGATGACTTGGTGAGTTCCCTGGATTTCAGATATACTCTTTCCTGCCCCAATTTGTGCAGTGGCAACTCCAGATTGTCATTGGGATATATTGTTAAAGCTCAGTGTGGTAATTACTTTCTTTGCTAATTTAATAGCATGAGAAGCCAAAAATGTGACAGGTCGGACTTTTAAGCTCAATAGATCTCTTTAATCTCTTGTGAAGGTATTACCCCACCAGTCCTGAGAATGAGGACTCTTGATCTTGCAGAGCCTTAGATTGCATAAATGAGAAACACAAATTCCACAAGTGGATCACTGGGAAAGATAAGGAGAGTGCCAATTCTATTTCTGCACTTAGATCTCAAATCCACGTACTCTAGTTTGGAGTCTCTAATACAAAAATATTGTGTGTTAGTTCAATGTAAAAAGTGCATCCTTGAGAACAGACCCCATATTTTGTAGAGTATGACACTCAAGCTGGTACCTTAACTGAGCTTTCAATAAGCCATTCCATTGTCACATTAAGCAAGTTGTTTCCACATGATGCTGTGTATAGCAGCAGCAATGGATCACAGGAACAGCTATGCATTCACCATCAGACCTCCTTTGTTAAAAGAACCTTCTGTGATCTGAAGCAATGCTTTTTGTTTTTGTTTTTGTTTTTAATTTGTTTTGTTTTTGTTTGTAGTACTAGAGTACTGGGGGCTGGGGTTTAGCTCAGTTGGTAGAGTGCCACTCTGCAATCTCTGAGGCCCTGGGTTTGATCCCCAATACAACAAAAACATGAGAAGGATGTGGCAATGCAATCCTGAGGCAATCCTGAAGCCATCAGCACTGAAAACCCTATGAGGCTTGTTATGAGTTGGACACAACTGGACAGCACCTAACAACAACAACAACTGGAGTACTGGTGGGTTGAACCCAGTGCTAGGCAAGTGCTCCACCACTGAGAGCTATATTCCTAGCCCGGTTTTATTTTTTTATTTTGGGACAGGGTCTTACAAAGTTGTGCAGGTTGCCTTTGGCCTCAAACTTGCAATCCTCCTGCCTCAGTCTCCTGAGTCCCTAGGTTTATAGGTATGTGACACTATATCTAGCTGTTTGAAGCAGTGTGATTTCATGTTGGTAAATTAGACACATAAAATGTTCAAAGGATAGTGTTGTCAGAGTCAGTGCATACAGAGAAAACAAACCCACATTTGACATGGCATATAAGTTGAAAATTTCAGAGTTGAATGATCTGGTGTCAACTTTCCTTTAAGTGGCTACCTGGTTCCATCAAGGGACAATGTCGAATTAAGGGCTTAGTGTTGATCTTCACTAGTAGAGAAGTCAGAAATGATCCACCTCAATGAAAGACAGCCTCTCTTCCTGCCATGATCATGAAAAATCTATTGATCATAAAATCCCATTGTAGAGTACTAGGATAACAAAGTAGCTAGACTAGGTAACATCCACAAGATATGCCATCCTATGTAGCTGATAATCAGTAATTCCTCTGAGGTAGATGTTTGGTAAAATACATAGCACAAAGATGAGGAATCTTTGTGCTCATTCCCATTGTCAACATGTCCCTTAGATTTCCTTGTGTTTGGTTTTACATCCTTGCTCCTTCTGTGTCCTTGAATCAACTAGACAAACACAGCCACTGCCCATAAATCCATGTATACCCATGCATACATAGATCAATTCCTCATTCATACAATGTGAATGCAAAGGTGCATGGCTTCTTTGCCTATTAGGAAAGTTTCTATTTCTAACTTGTATTCATGGCCAGCCCTGAGAAGGGTTTAATGCAGTGGTAATTCATTCTTGCCAAACATGACACATCAAACTCTCTTAGTTGTTGCAGAAAACTGCACAGAAGCCATAAATGTTTTTGAGACAGATGACATAAGAATTTGAACACTTGTTCATGCAGTTTACTTTTGATTCCTAGACTGGCTTGAACATTTCTATCATAAATGTTTTCTATTGCATCTGTCTCACATTATGACCTTAGAAGATCTAACACCCCAAACATGATGGACATTTCTGGTTGCATATTCAAGTAAGGTCCTTCCCTCCAAATTTCAATCTCTACTAAAGCACAATAACAAACCACAAACTGCTTTTTAAACAAGTAGTTCCTCTACTCAAATAGTATGACTTTCCTCAGAATCACAGCAGTCTATACTATAACTTTCCTATGAGGACTTCCCAAAACCTGCACAGCATCCTAGGCAAACCTCAAGCACCACTGAATTTGTTGTTTTTGTTTTTAGATGCCATTGAGTTAGGTCTGACTCATAGTGACCCTATGCAAAACAGAATAAAACCCTCTCAGATTCTGTGCCATGCACATGATATTTTTTATGTTCAAACACATTGTTGCAGATACTGTGTCAATCCATCTAGTTGAGGCTTTCCCTGTTTTTCATTGGTCTACCATTCTCCTAAATATGATGTCCTTCTCCAGTGATTGGTCCCTCTGGACAACATGCCCAAAATACATCAGATGCAGTCTAGCCATCCTTGCTTCCAAATAGCACTCTGGTTGCACTTCTTCTAGGACAGATATGTTGGTTCTTTTGGCAATCCATGGTACACTCAATATTCATCTTCAACACCATAATTCAAAAGCATCAATTCTTCTCCTGTCTACCTTAGTCAATGTCCAGCTTTCACAACCATATGATGTGACTGCAAATACCATGGCATGAGTCAGGTGCACCTTCATCTTCAATGTAACATCTTTACTTTTCAAATCTTTAAAGAGATATTTTGCCACAGCTTTTCCCAATGCAATGTGTCTTTTGATTTCTTGACTGCTACTTCCAAGGATGTTGATTATAGAACCAAGTAAAGCAAAATCTTGGACAACCTCAATCTTTTCTCCATTTATCATGAAGTTGCTTACTGACCCATTGTAAGGATTTTTGTTTTGTTGATGGTGATGGGCAATCCATACTCAACAGCTATGTCCTTTGACCTTCATCAGTAAATGTTTCAAATCCCCTTCACTTTCAGAAAGTAGACTTGTGTCATCTGCATAATGCAGGTTGAGAATGAATCTACCTCCATCCCTGATGCCACATTCTTCCTTATAAAATCTAGCTTCTCAGATTATTTACTCAACATCAAGATGGAAGAGATAAGTTGAAAAGATACAGCCCTGACACACACCTTTCTTGACTTTAAACCAGGCAATGTTTCCCTGTTCTGTTCAAATAACAGTCCATGTACAGATTCCTCATGAGTACAGTTGAGTACTCTGATAGTCCCATTCCTCACAATGTTATCCATAATTTGTTACAAACCACAGAGTCAAATGTCTTTGCATAATCAATAAAACATAGACATCTTTTTCGGTATTCTCTGCTTTTGGCTAATAGTCATTTGACATAAGCAATGATGTCCATGGTTCCATGCCCTCTTCTGAATCCAGCTTGATTTTCTGGCAGTTCCCTATCTATATACTACTGCAGTCATTTTTGAATGATCTTTAGCAAAATTTTACTTGCGTGTGATATTAATGATATTGTTCAATAATTTCCACATTTGGTTGGATCCCCTTTTTTTGGCAATAGGCACGAATATGGATCTCTTCCAGTCAGTTGTCCAGGTAGCTGATTTCCAAGTCTCTTAGCACAAACAAGTGAGCACTTCCAGTACCTCATCCATTTGTTGAAACATCTCTATTATTTGTATGCCATCAATTCCTGGAAATGGTGTTGTGCCAATTCCTTCAAGGCAGCTTCCACTTCATCCTTCAGTACCATTGTTTCTTGATCATATGCAACCTCTTAAAATGGTTGGTAATCCACCATATTTTGGTATAATGACTCTGTGTATTCCTTCCATCTTCTTTTAATGTTTCTTGTGTCATTTAATATTTTCCATGTAGAATCCTTCACCATTGCCACACAAGGCTTGAATTTTTTTCTTCAATTCCTTAACTTTGAGAAAAACTGAGTGTGTTCTTCCCTTGTAGTTTTCTATCTCCAGCTTTTTGCACATCATTATAGTATTTGATTTTTTTCTTCTTGAGCTACCCTTTGAAATATTCTGTTTAGTTCTTTAATTGTGTCAAGTCTTCCTTTTACTTTAGCAGCTGAACACTTAAGGGCACGCTTAAGAGTCTCTTTTGACATGTAATTTCGTCTTTTCTTTATTCCCTTTTTTAAAATAACTTTTTGTTTTTCTCATGAATGATGTCTTTTGTGTCATGGTACAGCTTTTCTGATAGACACATGGTGGATTGAATTTGTAGGGCCACATAAACAATGGACAATTTCCCTACAAGCAGAAACTGAATAGTGAATCTTTTTCCTGTGATATATGGGAAAATGCTCTCAAGAAAAGTGGAGTTATGGTGGTAACATAATAAGGCAGAGAGAAAAGCTAAGTAAGATTGATCTCAACTAGAAATTGGCTCTTTCCTCCATGTGTCTTCAAGGTATTGTGCTCTGGGGGCTTGCATGTTGCTGTGATGTTGAAAGCTATACCATTGGTATTTCAGATATCAGCAAGGCCACCCATAGTGGACAGGTTTCATCTGAGCTAACAGACTAAGATAGACTAGGGATAAGGACCCAACAACCCATTCCCAAAATAATTAGTCATTGAAAACCCTATGAATAGCAGAGAAGCACAGTCAACTATAATACCAGAAAATGAGCTCCCTAGGCTGAACGACATCCAAGAAAAGACTGAGGAGGAGTGATCACCTCAAAGTAGAATTAACCTTTATGATGGGAATAAAGTAAAAGCCTAAGACCTCCATTTTCTTATGTGGCATGACTCAAAATGAGAAGAAACACAGTGGCTACAACAATAGGCTCAAACATTAAAAGATAATGTATATGACACAGTGTTGAGCAGTGTGACTTGCTGACACCTGACAACATAAATCAGCTATAATCTGATTTTATGGGAAGCTCTGGAGCACAAATTGTTCTTCACAGTTAATCCCTTATGGGTAATGCAGTGGACATCTATATGGCCACACTAGCCTGTCTTTGGCTGAGGTCTACTTCTATGAGATAACATAACTTCCAAACAAGGTATTTTTCATTTGGTTGAGGGAAATTCTCTACAAAGGGGTGAAGTTACTGATTGTTATCAGTTAATTCTGTCAGTAGTGAGGAATGGGCAAACCTATTGGTACAGGGTGTGAGAGAGGACATCCCCTTCTTCAAGGCACCTGAAAATATAACCAGGACTTACTGAAAAGCCATCTCTTGCTCTAGTTTGATCTCAAAATTAGTAACCTTCTAAGTTACCCCATATATGAGTTAAATAGTTCCTAGTGTGATTTCTGCTCCAAAATATGATAAACCCAGCAAACACATTATTTCTTTCATAATTGGTAGTGATAGAAGTGAGGACATTCATGGATTGTTCACTAATTTGACCAGCATATCCTAGGATATCCCACACTATTGGATCTATAAAACTGTTGTAGATATAGAAGATGTCCAAATATTCATGGGCATTTTTTGTCATTTTCCACTACATATTTTCACTAGAGTATTGCCTTCTGTTGTTGTTGTTGTTTTTGTTGTTGTTGTTGTTGTTGTTAGATGCTATCATGTTGGTGTCCAACTCATAGCAACCTCATATACAACAGGTGAAACACTATTGTCAGTACTTCTCTGCTATTCATAGGGTTTTCAATGGCAGATTGATTTTTGGGAGTGGGTTTCTGGGTCCTTCTCCCAAGCCTACATAGCTGGTGTTTCCCAGCAGTCTCCCATCCAGGTACTAACCAGGCCCAGCCTTGCTTAGCTTCTGAGACCTGATGGGATCGGAATCCACAGTGCTATGGCTCAGGCATTGCCTTCTAGGCCATGATATATTACTATATCATCACTATAAAGAATTAGAATTACATTCTTTAGAATGTCAACACTGTCTACATCCCTACTGCAAGAACAAAGGACATAATATAGCTCTGTTGGAAACCCGTGACTGTGCACTGCCATCTCTCTTACATAAATGTGACATGCTTTTGATCCTCTTTATTAAAGAAAAGGAAAATAACACATTCATAAATCTTGAGCTGCATACCAAATCTGTGGAACTTGCTTTATTTTAATAAATATATAGCATTCAACATATGATCAAGATTAACATTTAGTTAGGTTTATGGTAGTCTACCATCATATACCATGATCTATCTGATAGTTTCATTCTTGGATGAATGAGAACTATTTGAGACTAATGTTCTGTTTATCCAAACCAACCACCAGGCATTTTTTTTCTCTGGGAATATACCTCTGAAACAGGCTTCAGTTCTCTCCTCTCAAGACATAAATATTACAGACATGCTGCTCTCCAAGACTCCCTGAGGTTACACAGAACCAGAACTGTTCCTTTAGTACCCACTCAAGCCCAAGTTATTCTTCCTGTTTTTCTAATTCTCCTCACTTCCATCAAGTTGGATAATCTTTTCAATTCTGAGAGTGGAGAAGTCTTGCTCTTGCTCTTTTTTTTTTCTTTCTTCAGTACTGGGAACTGAACTCAGGGCCTCACACATGATAGGCAAGTAACCTCCTGACTGAGCAACATCTCCAACCCCAACAAGTTTTGCTCTTACTCCTGGTATCTTCCCAGTTGTTTCTTCTTTCTGTGTCATCATCCTTTTCCTTTCTTAGGAGATCATCAAAGGCGAGAAGGAGACTTTTTTTTCCTTTGATTTATCTTGTTTTTTTTTTCTAAGCCATGAACCTAGGATTGCCTGACTATGAATATTGTTGTTGCTGTTGGGTGCTGTAGAAAAGAGGAAAAAAGGAGAAAATAAAACACCATAAAAAAGAATAAGTCATCAAAAGAGCATGTAGTATGCTAAATGTGTCCCTCCCAAAAAGGCATGTTTAAATTCTGACCCCTAGCAGCTCACAATGTGACCTTTATAAATAGGAACTCTGCAAATAAAGCCCATTAGGATAGTCCCTAACGCTATAGGGTTCCACTCATAAAACTGGTAAATTTAGACAGACAGGCACAGAAAAAACACTACATGAAGATGAAGGCAGGATCAGGTGATGCAACCCTATGCTGAGGAACACCAAGGATTGCCAACAAACTATCAGAAGCTAGCAGAGAGAGATGTTGAGCCGATTTTTCCCTTACAACCCTTAAAAGAAACCAATCCTGCTTGCTACTTTGCTCTCAGAATTCTTGCCTCCAGACTATGAGACAATAAATTTCTGTTGGTTAAGCCACCTAGTTTGTGATGCTTAGTTATCACAGCTCTAGAAAACATGTAGTACATGAGAAAAACTTGGGATATGGTAAAAAAAAAAAAGCCCTCTCTTTTGATTAGTATGATGATTTAATGAGCTCAGAACACATTGAACTCCATACTTAAATTGGGTGCATTTTGTTGAATATAAATTCTTCTTAAGGTTGACTTTAACAATTGAAATAAATAAATTATATGATATTCCAAAATTATGGTTGCTGCTGGTGACTTTTTGTTCAGGATGCCAATAGACTACTTCATGCAGTTAGTATTCTGTTTGCTAACTGAAAATTAACTGTGGCTACAATGAGAATGTCAGATGGCTGCTACATGGTGGGGACTGGGAGGAATGTGTCAGCATCCCATTGACTCACTGAAGTACCTATCAGTGTTTCCATGTAAAACCTAGCAACTGCAAGAACCACATTCTGACAGTGGACAGTGGCACGGTTACTTAGGACTTTAACTCCCTCTGGCACAAAGGCCTGGATTTCCCAGGTTGAAGCATGATAGACTATCAAAACTACTGTGAATGGATAAAGAGTGATGGTAGAATGCTGCTCTGTATTCTCGGGGGTCCTGGGTTCGATCCCCAGCACCACAAAAATGGGAGAAGGACATGACAGCCTACTCCCAAAACAATCCTGAAACCATCAGCCACTGAAAACCCTATGAATAGTAGAGAAACACCAACATAGTGCTAGGCATGGCATAGAGTCAGGGAGTGTTTCTTTCTGTTGTACATAGGGTTAATATGAGTTGGACCTGACTTCACAAAATCTGAGAACAACAACAAGGATGGATGGCAAAAGAAATAGCCGGCAACCTTTAATTGTGGCCTGAAGAGCAATGGCAGCAGGAGAAACTTCAGCATGTCTCACTAATGGCCACTGTATGGAAGGAGGTTTACTTAAAAATTGAGGCACATATAGTTCAAATACAGAAATTCTGGGTAGCTATGAGGTGCAATCAAAAGATAGGGTGAATGTTTAAATTTTTAAAATTTATTACAATAAAAGACATCATCATTAGCCCCCCTCAAGATACTTTCCATGGCTTTAAACACACTCAACCCATTGCTCTTGCAGTTCTGGAAGATTTCTTTGGTGAGTATCTTTAATTGTGCTGCCGTGGCTGCTTTGATGTCTTGAATCAATTCAAAACATTTACCTTTCATGGTCATTTTGACTTTGGGGAAGAGCCAGAACTCTCACAGTGCTAGATCCACTAAACAAGGTGAATGAGGATACACCATAATGTTTTCATTTAATGGAAATTGCTGTACCAGAAGTGATGTGTGACACTGAGCATTGCCACAATGGAGGAAAAAAATAAAGACATGCACAGAAGAGGACTTTCAGAGCTACTTCAGAAAGTAGCAAGGATGATAGAATATGTATTTTCAAAGCCAAAGGAGTACTTTGAGGGAGATTCATGGTAATGTGTCTTTTACTGTATTACTTTTTGTTTAATTTAAACATTCACTGTATTTTTATCACACTTTATGTATTTTTCTTAAATAAATTGCCAGAAACCAAATTGTTGGTAATGAAGTTTTGGGTGAGATTTAGGGAAGGAGGTAAGAGAAATCTAGGGGAAGGAAGGACTTGGATATGATATTTCTTAATCAAATGCTGAGGTTTTAATACTTACATAGGGTCAGAGGTTGTAGGGTCTATCTGGGATGATAGAAAACCAGGTCTAGATTTCTTGTATAAATCCCCTCCATGCAGTTGGATATAACTAGGATTTGAATCTTCCTGCCACTTGGGTACACTTGCTGCTGCTGCTGCTGCTGCTGTTGTTGTTGTTGTTGTTGTTGGGTGGGTACCTAACAATTGATAAATTATTCTTTGTAAATTTTGGTACTTCTTAATTTCTCAAATAAATTGGTTGAAAAGTTTGCCTAAACTCTCAAGGGGAAACTGTGAGAATGAAGAAAGAGATGAATTTAAGAGAACCAAAAAAAAGTGACCTGTGATAAGATAGACTTCTTATTTTTAAGAATTGGAGGAAATCTCTATCAGATGGATAAGTACAGATAAGCTTCCTGGGAGAGGGACAAAATGTTATCCAAAAGGGAGCTTATGAAGAGTCCCTGAACTAATCAAGAGATTTTAGAAGTCATCAACTTCAAAAGAATGCTTTGATTGAGAAAAGTATATTTCTTTGCAAAGAGAGACATTATCTCAGCCATGATTTATCCAATGCATCTGGAAAATGTTTTATATGAGAACATATTCATGAAATAAGTCTCATGAGGAAAATTAACTTTACCACTAAAAAGTCTATGTAGGAATAGAAAACATATTTTTTCTAAGAATATCTTTCCCAAAGGATGTACTTTGATAGAAAATAAGTTGAACTATATGAGTCAAACAACCTGTATTTTTTAAATTGATCTCGCAAAATATCCTGTCTCTAGTTAAATAGTATATTAGAGAAGGGGGAGTGTTGTCTATGCCAAGAAGCATCATGGTTGTACATTGGTGGGTCCATGAGCATGTAGAAAAAAGATAAGAGGTTGGAATGAAGTCATATACTCCCTTCAGTTCTGTTTCTTACTATATGGATCATAGTGCATTACATTCTCAGCCACTGCTACAGAAATGAATTCTCCTTTAACTCTTAGAAGACCTAACTGAACTCTTTCGTAAACTTCCTCTTTCTTTAAGTTAGATACCTGGTTACATCCTAACATTAGACTTTTCTTGCAATCCCTACTGTAGAGGACGTGAACTTTTCTTATTTGTCCACAGTTAAATATTCTGTCTACTCATGCAGAGGACATAAATGTTAAACTATGTACAACAAAAGACAATGCATACAAACTATAATGATCATTTCTCTGTATTGCAACAGTGTTTTCAATTACTGAAAATGCAATTTTTCTAACCCCTCCTTACTTAGTATATATTTGATATGTAGTTGCCAGTAAATCTTGGAGTTTACTGATCTGTTTACAAATTTAGGTCCCATCAATTATACTGTTAATTCCTTTACTCAGATGGATTGTTTATCACGGGTAAAAGTGTTAACAGTTAATATAAAACAAATGTGTTAGCGAGTTAAATATTTGGTTCTCCAGTGAAATTCCCTCTCCTGTTGTTATGATGGTCTCTAGCAATTAACAGTTTAGTTGGAGATTCAAGAAGTGTCTCCCAATTTAGTACGAATGATACAAGCTCTTCAAGTCATACACTTAATTCCTGCCTGTACATCTAGGGTCTTTTAGAGCAGTTTCTAGAGCACTTTCTCCCTCTCCACACAAAGCAGGAGTTACTTCCTACTTTACACTATACCTGCTTCCTACAACTCACCTCTTTAAAGTAAATAGACAATTAAGGAGGTCTCCTGTCCAAGAGTTAATACCTTATTGTGCCTCCTGCCATGGAGTGCTGTGAGTCTGAGATATGACACCCTAGCCAAAATAGATGACGTGAACAGACATTTAGCAGAATAATGACTTATAAGTACCTGCTTCATTTCCCTCTGCCTGGAGATACCCTAACAAAGTCTACTTAGAAAAGATTTAGCAGCTTTCAAAATACAGAATTTTAGATTTAAAATACTCAAATATGGTCAAATATCTTTTTCCCCTCTGGAGCATTTCTAATCACAATTTTGTTGCTGCAGTCTGGATGCTGAATAAGATAATCCTATCTGGAATTCTAAAAATAGCACCTTCTGAGCTACTTCTCCCTTACAAGGTTTCCAAACAGAAGTTATTAAACTATTTGCTACTCATCATATTCAGTATCTTCACAAACAGTGAAGGCTTTTCAATCCTAAAACAGTAGAAAAGAGTAGATTGTCAGTGTTCATGGATTTGTTGCTATGGATAAGGACTTAAATTTGAGATAATACCCATGGGAAGAGAAAGGCTAACATGGCAGTGTGTCTCCTGGTCTCTGCCTTCTGTGAAGAAGTTGAAAGCAAGTTTCTCAATATGAACTATGAAAGGTGATGTCTGGGCTTTGAATTCTGGCCACCTTCCTGAAAACCACACAGTTTTGCTATTTGAGATAATTATGACAGAACCAATCTCTCAACCACCTGGGTAACAAAGCCTTCAATGGTTCAACCAAAAACTGGAAAAACGCCACGAGTTCTATAATACTTCCTACACCCTATACATCACATTTATAAAATTGAGCCATTCTATTGTCCTCTTTCTGGATTTACCTACTTTCCGAAATAAAATATTAGAGCCTGGAAGGAAGGAAAAAAAGTCCTATTTCCTTCCTTGTCCTAACTATCAAATTAAGTCTCACCTCCACCATTTCTGAAACAAATGAATGCTGTGTTTACATCCACTGTGCAATGTCTATTCCTTTAAAAATAACCAAAAGTCTATTCTATCATAATTGTTGAGGCTACAAGTCCAAAATCAATGTGTGAATGGAGCCAGGCCCATAAGACTCTAGGTACAGTATTTCTTGTCTCTTCCTAGCCTCCAATGGTATCTGGAAATCCTTGGCATTCCTTAGCTCAGACTTGGACACCTCCAGTCTCTGCCTCCCATCATCACATGGCATTCTCCCCCTACATCTTCATTTTATGAGGATGCTAGGCATATGAAATTGAAGGCATCCCCTGATCCAGTATGAACTCATCTAACTAAGTACTCCAAAGAAGCTCACAATCTTAGGTACTGGGAGTTAGGAATTCGACACTGGATTTGGGGTGAGCTCAATTCAGTCGATGACAGTGAGATAAGGGAAAATTACAAATCTAAGGAGAATGAGTATTCCTCCAAAAATCCTCTCTCTTTCTTCTCTGTGCCTCTTCCCTAGCTTCCATGTACATTTGCTTCAAGAGGGCCCCAGCTGCACTACCTACATTTACAGAGTCCCCAGTCTAAGAGTTTACATCCCTCAGAGTAAATCTTAACTCCTTGCCCCAAGAAGAACAAACTCAAGTATAACTTTTTGTGCTTTGTTTTGTGTTTTTTGTTTGTTTTTTTCATTTATTACTATATTGTAGGCATTTCCCTTTTTTTCATTTTATTTTATTGAATTAATACACTTAACAGAGACAACTACCCTCTTAATAAATGTTTAAGCCTACAATACAATATTGTTGGCTATAGATGTAACGTTGTACTGCGTCGCTCCAGATCTTATTCATCTTGATTAACTAAACTCAATGTTCATTGAATAGTTGAATAGAAAATTCCATTACCCACTCCTTCCAGTCCCTACCAACCACCATTCTACAATTTGATTCCATGAATGTGACTATTTTGGCTATTTTTTATAAGAGAAACCATACAGTATTTATCTTTCTATGGCCAGGTTATTTAATTTAGCATAATGTGTTTGGGCTTTATGCATTTTATTGCATATTGAAAAATTTCCTCCATAAAGAAGAGTAATATTCCATTGTATGTATATATCCAAATTTATTTATCTATTCATGTGCCATAGACATTTGTTGTTGTTGTTCTTAGGTGCCTTTGGATAAGATTCAACTCTGTGACCCTATGTACAACAGAATGAAAGACTCCCCAACACTGTGCCAGGCACAGGATCTTTTATTTATCTTGGCTATTGTGAACAATGTATCTGCAATGAACACGGAAATGCTGATATCTCTTTGGGATCCTGATTTCAATTCTTTTGAATAACATACTCAGAATAGGAACTGCTGAATCACATGGTTGTGCTATCTTAAAACTTAATCAGTGATGTATAGGTCTAACAGACCTGAGCAGTGTATTTGTGTTTGTTTTGCATATGCTAATTCTGTTTATAAAACATTAATAAATACATATTTTGAAACAGAAACAGACAAAATATTTTAAGAAAGGTTTAAACTAAAACTAAAGCCATTTGCAACAAAAATAAATACCTATACATCCTTTAAAAGGGTATCATTTGTCACTGGTTATGTTCTGGTTATGGCATAACATCAGTTGAATTATTTAAGGAAGACTGTTTTCCATAGAGGTTGTCCAGTTTTCATTCCGGCCAACAGTATGTAAGAGTTTCATTTCTCTACATCCTCAGTAAGAGTTGGTGGGTTTTTTTATAATATCCATATTAATAAGTATGAGGTGATATCTCATTATAGTTTTGATTTATATTGCCCAGATAGCTAGTGATGTTGAGCATTTTTTCATATACCTTTTGGCAGTTTCTATGTTTTCTATTCAAGTTCTTAGCCAATTTTTTAATCAAATCATTAGATTTAATGTGGAATTTTTGTTTGGGATTTTGGGGGGAGAGTGACATTGAATTGTAGGAGTTCCTTATAGATATTAGATACTATTCCATTATTAGATATATGATTTGCAAATATTTTCTCCTGTTCTTCAGGATGTCTTTTCACTGTGTTAATTATTTCTGTTGCTGTGCAGAAAAAAATTTTTTGGTAAATTTAGCATTTATTTTTTATTTTAATTTTCAAAATTATAAATTAACAATTATAGTTATAAGTATATACAAATTATAGTGGTGGGGGTTAGGTCATTGGAACAATGCCACTCTGCACTCTATGAGGCCCTTGGTTCTATCCCCAGAGCAGCAAAAATGGGAGAAAGATGTGGTAATCCACTACTGTAGCAGTCATGAAACAATCAGCCATTGAAAACCCTATGAGGGTCACTGTGTTGGATACTGCACCTAACAACAGTATTAAAATATATGATAATTATATAAGATATGATATATACGTATGAAATAAAGTAATATTATGACAAAAGCTTTTTAATTTGATATTGTTGTTAGGTGTCATCAAGTCGGTATCCAACTCATAGCAACCTTACATACAACAGGTGAAACACTATTGTCAGTGCTTCTCTGTTATTCTTAGGGTTTTCAATGATGGATTGATTTGGGAGAGTGGGTTGCTGGGTCCTTCTCCCAAGCCTACAGCAGCTGGTGTTCCCAGGCCGTCTCTCATCCAAGTACTAACCAGGCCAGACCCTGCTTCCGATATCTGACGGGATCAGACTCCACAGTGCTACAACTGCAGGCTATTTTGATGTAGTCCTACTTATTTATTTTTGTTTTTTGTTGCCTGGACTTTTGATGTCATATCCATGAAATAATTGTCATGACTATTATCATGAATCTTTCCCACTATGTTCTTTTTTAGGAGTTTTTTGGTTTCAGTCTTACATTTAAGTGTTTTTTTTAAGTTGGATTTTTGTGCATGTTGTAATATAGATGTTCAATTTCATTCTCCTGCATATGGATACCCAGTTCTCTCAAAACATGTTGACAAAAATATTTTTTCCCCATTGTGTGTTTAAGACACCCTTGTCAGAAATCAGTTGGCCTTATATATGTGATTCTGGGTTCTCTATTATGTTCCATTGGTCTACATGCCATTCTTATGCTAGAACCAGAATGTTTTTTTAATATTAGCTTAGTAATATATTTTGAAATCAAGAAATGTGGTACTATTATTTCTCTGAGTAAGTTTTCTGGTCCTTTTGTTTTCTTTTCTAATTTTTGGGACTCCAATATGCATATACTCGTCAACTTGATGGTGTCTTATATGTCTGTTAAGTTTTCTTTGCTGTTTTCAATTTTTTTTCTTTTCTACTCCTGACTGAATCACTTTCAGTTAACTATCTTCTAGTTCATTGATTCTTTCCAACTCTTGATCCACTCTGCTCTTGTACCCTCTAGTTAAATTTTCAGTTTAGTTGCTGGGTTCTTCATATTCATAATTTATGTTTGATTTTTAAATATTTTATCTCTTTGTTGAAAGTCTTTATGGTGAAGGGGTTATTTATCCTAGGAAGCTCTGTACAGAGGTGCAAAATAGGTTGCTTTGCTCTTGGATAGCTTGATGAAGTTGCCTTTAAAGTTCTCAGCTTGACTAAATTTACACTGGTTTCTTCATAACCCTATGTCCTTGATTTTCCTGGACTTAGAGCATTTGCTCTACAAAACTTACATTTATACATTACTTCTTGCCCCCTTGAGATTTATGAAAAACTTCTTCCAGCCTCTTGCCAATTTTACAACCCAGGAAATGTGTTCCTATAGGACCTAATGACTTTCTCCTTGAAATGTAAACATGAAAAAATATAGCTTTCTATCTGCCCTTCTCTATGAGAGGGTATGAATTTAACTTCAATGGGAACTAATTAGCAAACACAAGTGGCTTACTCATAGAAAAGGAGATATGCAAAGTCAGGAATAACTAAATGATCAACCTCCCCTTTAGTGCCCTATAATAATTTTCTACTAGCTCATCCCCAGGGATTACCATACCTGCAGACTTTGGTTTCAGTGGAGCTGAATATCCAAACTTAATCTATGCTTTCTCCCCTATTGCTGGCAATATTATTAAAATAAAGTCAACTTGTCTTCTAGCACAATATTTTTCAATGACAAGCTCTACTCCTGTTTTGGAGCCTCACTTTTGGCTGCAAATATTTCTGTCAACATCTAGTCTACTACAGTTCCCTACACTTTCAAGAATTAAGAAACTATAGGATGAAAAATCCTTAGTAAAAGAGAGATTCAGAGAAATCTACCTACACTTGGGTTCATTTAATTTCTTCTACAGAATATCTACTTCAAATATCTTTCTCTTGTGAATCTACTACTTGCTTACCTCAGAGGGGTAAATTCATGAAATAAAATGTAGCCTCATAATAATGACCTCATATTGTTCACACCTCCTTGTATGCATAGCCTTTTGCAATGTGCTTTTCTATGTCTCCCATCAAGAGGTGTAGGGAGAAATTGGGAGGAAATTGGCAAAAATCCCAAAACTGGGAAAATGACTTTTGAAGATCTGGTTTTTAAATTAGAAATCTAGGAAAATTTAAAGTAACTTGATTGGACATTTGTACAAAACCCTTCATAAAACCCCTGAAACTTCCAGGTGTGGTGGTGCACACCTGTAATCCCAGCGGCTCTGGAGGTGGAGGCAGGATGATCGCAAGTTTGAGACCAGAGGCAGTCTGCATAACTTAGCAAGACCGTGTTTCAAAAAGTAAAAAACTGGGCTGGGGGTGCAGATCAGTAGTCCAGCACTTGCAGAACATGCAAGTGCAAGGCCCTGGGTTCAACCCCCAGTACCACAAAAAAAATAAAAATAAAAAAATAAAACGAACCTGATATGACAATTAACAAAGGACTGGACACAAATTGGGTTGAGCCATTTATAAAAGGAGCTCCACTGCAGCACCTCTCTCTGTCTCCATCTGACCACCAACAAAAAAAGAAAGAACTCTCTCTTCGACCAGCAACATGGAAGCATCTCTCCTCATGACCACCAAGACCAGGACAACTCTTAAGGAAAGATAGACTATAAGCAAGCTGAGGAAAGCCTCTTGGACCCAGCACCAAGAGTCCGAAGGTAAGAACAGTCTCTGGTCCCAGAACCGGGGGCAGAAGAGCTGCTACTGCCCCTGAGGCATCAATAGAGCTGCAGCACTTAGGCTGCTAACACTTGTTATAGCTGTGCACTTATTTGGGTTCCTCTCTGCCCTTGTCAGGGTGGAAAGGCAATAAAGAGCTGTGTTTGCCCCTGAAAGGCAAAAGCACCAGAGGCTTTTCTTTTCTCCCTTCTTGCGGTGTTCCTGAGGGCCACAAGAGTCCACGCCCCTAACTTGAGGGTCCTGAGTGAGTTGTATTTAGTTATCTGTGTGCATGGCCAAACCTCCTATTTGAACATCCAGTCTGGACCAGCTAGGAGCATGCCCCACAAAGAGGCATAATCTTTGTCTCTAATCTTTCCATTGGTGCTTGCTCTGTATCTTATTTTGGTCAATGGCACATTAGCAACATACCAGAAACAGACTTCAAAAGTATGCATTGAGCTCATGCTCTTTTGCTTGTTCCTGGGACCCCTACTGCCACCAAATAATGATAAACCAGATTAAGACATCACAGCTTCCTCAGCTGAGTTCACAACCGTACAAGTAAGGAATAATAATAATGATTGATATTTATTGTTTTTAGTGTCTAAGTTGTACTTTTTAGCATTACAAAAGCTGCTGACATCAGGATATACATTTACTGAGAAAATGTGAGGTCCCAACTCAGAGAAATGATGAAAACTTAAATGGAAAAGGAGGACTGTCCAAGAAAACATTCCTTCATCATGGATATCAAACATAAAATGTTAGCTAAAATTTGGAATAAATTTTTTAAGGTAAATCAGAGCCTCATAAAAAATCAATCTCCCTGTAGGACTAAAAATATCTCAGCTCTGAACAGTTTTTTCATCCTTATTAGACTTGAAAGTGTGCCCATTGATCTAGCAAGAGTAATTTGTTAATAATTAGGCTGGCATGGGAGGTTTAGAATTGTTACCACCAGGGTGGTAAAGAGCCCTGTTTCACAGAAGACACTGCCCAAACAAGAAAGAAAAGATGAAGAAGCAGCACCAAATGCCTCTGGTCACAAAAGTCAAGTGAAACTGAACTCTCACAAAAAAACAACTTCCAAACCCCAAGTTGCTCCATTGTTTACTCTTAGCCATCTGAAAAGAAAAAATGATCCATGAGTCCCAAGATTCCTGTAACACCTCTAGATTCCTTCCACAATGTACCTTTTTTTTTTTTTTTTAACCTTCTGTGAGTATTAATATGCAGTTATCAGTTTCTCCCAGTAGACTTGAAATTCCTTGAGGGCAGACTCTCTGTTTAATTCCTGCACTGTGCTGCAGCACAAAGTACAGAGAAGGTGCAACACTGATATGGTTAGGTACATATGCTCGGATCACTGCTTGGGTTTAGATCCCAGTTTTTTGGTTGCTAGTTTTGGAAATTGTCAAAAATTTATAATGCTTTTTAACATTAGTTTCACTTGTAAAATGGAGAGAATTCTATCAGTTAGGATCCAATTGTTGTTGTTGTTAGGTGCCATGAAGTCAGTGTCCAACTCATAGCAACCCTATGTACAATATGAATGAATGGAAGAGGGAAGGCTTTAGGTAGGACAGAGACTAAGACACAAATGACCCTCACCACAAGGCCTGAATAGGGAACTTGACAAAACAAAAAACAAAAAACAAAAACCAAAAACAAAACAAAACAAAACAAAAAAAACCACTTTCTTTCCACAAAATAAGTTTCCTGTTACAGAAAGCCACATGAAAATATGTCATTTTTTTCATAAACATAACTGGAATGCCACCAGAAATCATGACACATGACACATGTAGTATATTTTCCTTTGAGTGAATTTTGCAAAGTATTCGTTATTTGCATTCTTTCTTTTTGTTTGTGAGGTCGAAGGCTTAAGCAGAGAAATGACTTTGTTGAGTACCAGAACAAAATTCTCTTTCCCGGAGACTACACACCAGACAAGTTTCATCTTGAGGTAACTTTCTTTAGAAATTCCAACTAGTTGAAAGCAACATGCTTTGCTTTTGGCTGGTTAATATAGCAAGACTACTTATACTGTTTCAGTTACTCATATCCCCAAAATGAAGAAAAAAAAACACTACTCTTTTCCTTATAAAATATTTATTATTTCATATTTTTTTAAAAAGAGCCAAATCAATTCTATTTTGAAAGGCATATTAAAAATGTAAGCAAAAGCACAGGGCACATTTCACAGAAGAGTGGAACTGCTAACAGATTTTTTTTTCTTTTTTCTTTTTCATCTACCAGAAGAAATCAAATGAAGCCAGTTTGCCTGTGGGGTTTTAAGCATCATTACAATTCATCTTAATAATGAGGTTAAAATTAACTGAAAGAAGACAAAATGGAAAAAAAATAAAACTCTCACAATGCTAACATAAGTCTGTTCATAGGAAAATGGATAAAAGTGCTATCCTTTGGGCATATGTAAGAAAAAAATTCAAAATAATCAAAATACAGGCGACCCATGATTGAAACAGCATCACAGTCATTTTATGTTTATGGTATATAAACTAAAGTATAACATACATGCTTTATACCAATACACAACATGCATTTGGAATGCACCCATGTACACATAATAAAACATAAATGCATCCATCCAAGAGATCCTTAAAATTGTATTTGAAATTATCACAAACAAAATTATCTGCTTACCATGGAATTGTATTTCTGGTAGTATGTATAACTAACTGCAGAAATTCAATTGTGCTTCATGTAAGCTTTCCAGAATGTCTTCATGGAATCTTTCTGGTGAGGAATGAAGAGACTGATGAAAAAGTCAGAGGGGTGTCTCCAACCCCACATGCCCCTTAAAGTGTCTCCAGGAGCACTCCTATTTTGACATCCATCCTTGCTCCCTGAAAGAAAGAAGGAAAAAATCAATCAGAACTTTTTTTTTTTTACTAATCTTTTTCAGAAAACCAAAGCTGTCATATAATGATGGTAATAATGAATAGCAGGGGCTGGGATTTAGCTCAGTTGGTAGAGTGCTGCTCTGCAGTCTCTGAGGTCCTGGATTTGATTCCCAACACCACAAAAATGGGAGAAGGATGTGGCAATCCACTCCTGAGGCAATTCTGAAACAATCAGTCATTGAAAACCCTATGAGGGTCTCTATGAGTCAGACAGGGCTTGACAGCACCTAACAACAACAACAATGAATAGCAGACCCACGTTACACAATAGATGATGCTGAGTTTCCTGGCTATCAGGTGAGAACACTGCTCACTCATTCAGATGTTTCTATGGTAAAGTTTAGAATTCAATCATTTCTTTTCAAATCAATAAATCAATTTGCTTTTGACTTAAAAAACTCATATTTCTAAAGGAAGTATGCCAAGCTCCAAATTATAGAACTGAAACTGATTATTTTTATTTTTTATATTTTTGAAAGTGAGACAGCTCATTGACTGACTATCTTGATTTTTCTTCAGTGTCTTAAAGAGATTAAATATCCATTCCCAACATGGAGGGATTATCTTCACTTTGTCTCCCTCTCTTTTTCTTTCTCCTAATCTACGACCATCACTTCTAACTAATACTGTCTTCTCTTTCATCCTTTCACTCTTTTTCCTTTAAATATTTGGCCTTTTAATTTATTCTATATGCAAAATGACAATAAAGTATCAGAAAGTCATGCCCAGACCTCATCTATCTTCTGAGATTTTTACAATAGGTAACCTGATCATATGGTTAATTTTAAGTGTGGTTTGAAGAAACACTCAAAAAAGCTACATGCAGCCTGTAAAAGTGGGTAATACATACACAGAAATCTTCCCCACAAAACATATATTCACATAAAACTAGAGATGACTTAGGTGGAGAAAATTAATGTGATTGGGGAAACGGGACTTGATATCTGAGACGAGATTAAAATTATGTAACCCCTTTTCATTGAAAAGATAAGGAACCATGGATTCATAGTAAATGAGCAATGCAGAATATGATAGTGATGGAAAGCTATAGAATGATAGAGCTCTAGGATGTATACACAATGATTTGTGTGTCACCTTCAAGTGTAGAACAAACAGAAAAGGCATTTTATATCACAGAACTAACAACTCTATGGAACACATTGTATTTATTATATTCAAATATAAGAGGCAGTTGAGGACAGTTGTTTGTACATAGGCTCTGACATCACACTGCTTGGGTCTAGATCCCAGTTTTTTGGTTGCTAGTTTCAGAAATTGTCACAAATTTATAATGCTTCTTAACATTAGTTTCACTTATAAAATGGAGAGAATTCTATTAGTTAGGATCCAATTGTTATTGTTGTTAGGTGCCATGAAGTCAGTGTCCAACTCATAGCAATCCTACATATAACAGGCAAAACAATATTGTTAGTGCTTCTCCGCTCTTCATAGAGTTTTCAGTGACTGATTGTTTTTTAGAAGTGGGGTTTCTGGGTCCTCCTCCCAGGCCTACAGCAGCTGGTCTTCCAAGGTAGTCTCCCATCCAAGTTCTAACCAGGTCCGACCCTACTTCGTTTCCCAGATCTGATGAGATCAGATGCCACAGTGGTATGGCTTTAGGCACAGGACCCAATTAGGAGACAGGAATTGCATAATAGCTTAAAAGAAGACAATTTAAAATAAAAAATTGACAGTGGAGGATTGGAGTAAGGACTCACTAATAAAATACGTAAGAAGTCTATAGAACAGAGGAATGGTAGATACAAGGAACAGCCTCAGGACTGAGATTAAGGACCCAAGGAAGTGGTGGCCCTGGACTGAGGTCCACCTCCTTAAAGAGGACACATCCATTGCTCCCTGGAGACAGAGAAGTTGCTCTGGTCCCTCACTGAGGGGACCTATTGAAACTGTGGAAAACCTGCCTTCCAGGGTTGCAAGGAAGGCTATTCTCTAGGGGAGGTCTCACTGAAGACACTACCATAAAACCACACAAGGGGAGAACCAGGGAACTGTGCAGACCACAGTGCCAGAAATGGTGACTATGTTTCAGGAGCCTTCTTTGCAATCACACTAGAACCAGGAAGGAGAAGTCCCTTTTTCCTACTATGCTTTTTTAGTGCTCTTTCCTGAAAAACCCACAACAGCTGGTGAAAGAAAAGTACTTGAAGGGCACAAACTCACTTTCACAGAGCAGAAATGAAGGCTAAATTTGGAGCTAAGAGAAAAGGAATCAATAACAGGCACATTAACATTAATAGAGTTATTGATAGTATTTAAAGCATAACAGTCCCTATAAAGTCTTCAGTTCAGATCTTGTGGTACAATAAATATATATTTCATTCACTCAACAAATATTGAAGGAGAACCTGTAATGTTTCAGATACTGTGCTAAGTACCAGAGATTCCTACCTGCCTCAAAGGGGATTAATATGAACTTTAAAACTATACCTTTAAAATAATTTGTATAAACACCAGACTCAGAAGGCTTGTTAAGTTAGTGGAGGGTTCTATGTATGTGGATTTGTAGAGTGGACATATTAGTCTGATATAATACCATACTTGTTTTGTTTTGTTTTGTTTTGTTTGTGGTACTAGGGAGTTGAACTTGCTTTGCAAGTGCTCTACCACCAGGCCACACCCCCAACCTATTTTTTAGTCTTTTATCTTGAGTTAAGTTCTCATTAAGTTACACAGTCTGCCTCTGGCCTTGATCTTGTGATCCTCCAGCCTCTGCCTCCCAAATTGCTGGGATAACAGTCGTGTGCCACCGCTCCTAATCATACTTGTTTTTCTTATGAGTGTTCCTCTTTCTTGTGCCTGCTTGAGTTCCTGGGGCTTGAGGAAGCTCAAATATATGGAAGATGTAAACAGAGAGTGCATTAGTATTTACTGACTAGATTTTCATCATGGCTTGAAGTTACTGTTGACACTAAGCTCTACCTATATGAAACATGAAAGAAGATAGGATGGGCAAGTAGTTAATGGGTAAACAGAGCATGCCTACCTTAAGATAAGACCATGAAAATTGTGCACAGCTTTAGAGGTGTAGACTCTCCATTATTATTCATTCTTTTCTCTTAAGGTACTGACCATATCTCTTAAAGATTAAAGCTGAAACGTAAAGGAGTAACTGTAAGCACTGTCAAGGTTATATATTTAAAGTCATCAAGAAAATTAAATGGTCACCTACAGACTCTAATACCTAAGGATGTCTTTTGTTAGTGTCAAATGGCATATTATAAGAAAACTGTATCTGAAAGTCACAACTGGAATATTAGCTGCATTTTAAAATGACACTGTTGTAGGCATTTCACCAACATTTTTGAGTTTCTGTCATGAGACAGATACTGAATTAAATGTTGGAGATCAAATAGTGAGCAAGAACAGTGCCCTAGATTCTCAGTGGTAAGAAATGCCTTTAATGAAATAATCATGCTAATAATTATTAGTGAATACCCATTCCAAGAGAGTAATGGGAGATCAGGAAAGGAGTCACTGAAAAAATGGTACTTTGAGAAGACTGAGTAGTCAGAAATGAGACTGAGGTGACAAGTGGGAGTATGAAGAGGGAAGTATCAGATAGGGTGGGTGAGAAGAAGCATGATGGTAGGTTCTGCGAGGAACCCTCAGGATATGGACAAGAAATGAGTAGAAGAGGGCAGAATGAGGAGGAGAGAGCCAAAAGGAGAGCAGGAAAGTTGGAGGGGCAATCACACAAAGGGTTGCATATGGAGCAGATGAATTGGTCATTGTCTAATTGGAAATTGGACCAAAAGAAAATAGCTGGTATGTTTTAAGTGTCCAAATGTGAAAGGTAGGACTGGACGACACAAAAGTTTCTCTTTTGTAAGATCACTCAGATGCTGGATGGAGAATAGAATGGGAAAATCCAAGAGTAGATGCACATATTCCAAGGGAAGAGAGCATCACAGGAAGAAGTTACCATGTCACATGCTGGGAGGTCAAATGACATGATGACTAAATAGTTTCTATTAAATCTTAATATGTTGACTTAAAGGAGAATCATATTGATAGAATGCATAGGAGAAAATAAAGAGTAAAGTAGGTTAGATGTCAAGTTGAAAGTACGGAGTTGAGAACATGAGTAGAGGCAGTTATTTTCAAGAATGTTGGTTGTTTTAATGCAAGGAGGGAGAGCAGAGGAGGGAGAAGCATCACCTTATTAGTGAGATTATCATTTACTTAATGATTTAAACTAAATTTTTTACTTGGAAATATACATTATGCTGCTTACTGAAATACTTTGCTTGCAACTGATCACTCCAGAAAGATAATATTCCATCAGTGAATGGATGGTAGATTTGAAACTCAAAGGTATTTAATTCTTATTTCTTCAAATTGGCCTTAATTTGTTTCCAGGATTTTCATTTAACTCTGTTATTACAGTTTTGAAGATCATCTCACCTCCACAAATGGAATGAATGAATATTGTAAACTCCTTGAAGACAGTAACTATATTTTCATATAAATTTATTTACTAATTGATTGATGATTATTGTTCTGGGAGGTTGAACCCATGACCTGGCACATACTTTGCAAGTATGAGCTGTGCCTCTAGCCCCTTGTTTTATATATCTATATCTATCTATATCTATATCTATATCTATATCTATATCTATCTATCTATCTATATATATATATATATATATATATTTAGCTTGAGATAGGGTCTCACTAAGTTACACAGGCTGCCTCTGTCCTCAAACTCACTATCCTCCTGTCTCAACCTCCTGAGTCTCTGGGATTATAGGTGTGTGCCACAGCACTCAGTTTATTTTCATACAAATTTAACTCAGTAAATCCTTGTTGAATTGTGGAAGTACTTAGTACTTGATGTATTCTTACATAGTCCATAAGCCTCTTCACTACTAGAGATATTATTTTCTACACAAATATTTAACATCCTGTCCTCACTCTTTGCTGTTGACTTCTCATTCTGATCTACCTGAGGAAAAAAAATGACCAAAGATACTCAGGAGGCTGAAGAAGCTTGAGCAAGCTCAGGTATTTGAGGCTAGCCTGGACAACATAGTAAGAACCTTCCTCAAAAAGAAAGTGTGTGGAGAGAGAGAGTGAGAGAGAGAGAGAGAGAGAGAGAGCGCCAGCCAGGTATGCCTGTAATCCCAGTGACTCAGGAGACTGAGGCAGGAGGATCCAGAGTTCCAGGCCAGAGGCAGCCTACATAAATTAGCAAGACCCTGTCTCAAAATAAAAAGTAAAAATTGGGCCAAGAGTGCAGCTCAGTAAAAGAGTGCTTGCAAAGCATGCTTGAGGTCCTTTGTTCAATCCCCCAGTATCTCAATTTTTTTTTTTAATTTAAATTCAAAATAATAAAGAGACATGAACATACTAACCAGAAGTAACCAGTTTGGTACCACTTCTATGAACTAATAGATTTGTACCCATCAAATCTGTTTACTCCTATTTTCTTTTCTTTTCTTTTTTTGTACTGGGGATTAAACCCAGGGCCTATCACATGCTAGGCTAGTGCCCCTTTCTTGTTCTTTTTTGTGAGACAGGATCTCACTAAATTATGCAGGCTGCCTCTGGCCTCAAACTCATGATCCTCTGTCTCAACCTCCGGAGTTATCCTGACCACAGGCACGTGCCACAGCACCTGGTCTGTTTACTCCTATTTTAATTATTAACCTGTCTGTGCTTTTCTTTAATGTCAATTCTTCAAAATACACACTAGGTGCCACATCTTCTAACACACTCAAAGAATGTTTTTCCTCTCCCTCCCATGGCCTGCAATTGTACCACCCTGGAGTCTAATCCTGTCAGATCCAGGAAACTAAGCAGGATTGGGCCTGGTTAGTACTAAGATGGGAGACTACCTGGAAATACCAAGTGCTGTAAGCTTGGGAGAAGGACCTAGTAGCCCACTCCCAAAAGACAATCAGCCATTGAAAACCTTATGACTAGCAGAGAAGTACTGACAATAGTGCCGGGCATGGCACAGTGTCAGGTAGTGTTTCATCAGTTGTACACAGGGACAATATGAGTCAGACCTGACTTGAGGGCACCTAACAGCAACAACCCACATTATCATCTCTTCACCCTATTATAAGACCTTTTCTAGTAATACACAAACATGACATAACATTTCCTATTTTTAAAAATTTTCCCTTGTCTCCTTCAGACATTTTAGCAGTTGCTTCTTTCATAGCAAGAATAACTTGAAAGAGTTGTGGATATTTACTGTCTCAACTTCCTTCTGTCTATTTTTCTCTTTAACATTTTGATCTCAATACTACACTGAAATTTCCTTAGTTACAGTCAAAATGACGAAATTTTTCAAATCCAATGATCACTTCTACTTTGATTTTTCTGGTCCTTTAAGAACAATAGTATTTGGCATACCAGACACATTTTTCCTTATTAAAATACTTGGCTTCAAAAATATGAGGTTCATGGTTAATCTTCCCTATTGACTATATGCCTGTAGGCATAGCACTGCGGTTTCCGATCCAGTCCCATCTTGGAAGCTAACCAGGGTCAGGCCTGGTTAGTACTTGGATGGGAGACCACTTGGGAACACCAGGTCCAGTAGGCTTGGGAGAAGGACCCAGCAACCCACTCCCAAAAATCAATCTGCCATTTTAAGGCCTATGAATAGCATAGAAGCACTAACAATAGAGTTTCGCTTGTTATACATAGGGTCGCTATGAGTCAGACACCAACTCGGCCTAACAACAACAATACTGACTGCATATTTTTGGGGCTTCCTTTCTCTTTATGTTGACATATGACATGCCCTAGATCTTAATTCTAAAATGTTTATTACCTATCACTAATCCCATCCAGTTCAATAAATTTAAATACTCCATATGTGTTGATGATCTCTGTAGGTGTATCACTAGCACTTCCTTCTCTGACTGAGTTCCAAACTCAGTTCTGCAACTACCAATCTTATGTTTAAATGTCTTATAAAAGGTTTAGAAAGAGAATTCTTGATTTCTCACACCTTTACAATAAATTTTCCCCTCTCCATTTGTTTCTCATTTCAAGAACTACTACTATCTGTCCTTTATCCATTGTCCAAGCCAAAATTGAGATAAATCTTTGATCCTTCTCTTTTCTTATCATCCAATATAGAATCTAGAGCAACTCTTTCTTATTCTATCTTCAAAATATATCATGAGTCCAACAATTTCCACATTTATCTCTCTAGTCCCAGGAACCATCATTTTCTGCTTATACTGCTTTTGTCATCTAACTGGACTTCCAACTTCTATTTTTACCTTCCATATACTATTGTCTACATGAAGGCTACCATGAGCTTTTTAAATTTCCCTTGTATGCTCCCTATCATAGAAGAGCATTTTTTCAAAGATAAATTATCTAACATTTTATCTTTACACAATTCATCTCTTATTGTTTTCAAAACCAGAGTAAGTTTTCTGTTTCCCTTGAAATTACATGTGGTTGTACAGCTCAAAGTTAGCTAATGAAATAGCAGAGAAAGTGATGTTTTTTACTGCCAAGTCTAACCCCTAAGACTCTCCCATGTATCATTCTTTCTGCTAGCTCGATGCAGCATCCATATAATCTGCCTCCAGATAGAATAAGCTTGAGTTTCTGAATCTCTGTCTGAAGGAGAGTTACCCACTGATCAAGAATATATGAGTTTCATAATAATTGAAAATATTCTTCCATTTCCTTTAATGCCATTATTTATTTTTCAGATTTGTTTGTAAGACTAGCTAGAATTACCCTAGTTGTTACATTCACAATACAAAATATTCCAGTGGATCCCCACTAAATTTCAATTAGATTTAAACTTCTTTCCATGCATTTTGGGTTCCTGATGAGTTTTCATAATTGTATGTTTCATCTCATTCTCATTCAATTTCTTCCACATACTGGCTTCTTGTTATGTCTGAAGCATACTACACCAATTCCCATCCCAGAAACTTCATGTTTGCATTTCCCCTGCCTAAAATTCCTGGCTGCTAGATGTTCATGTGTATATTTTAACTTTTCAAAGAGAATCTTACCTCAGATCAAAAACGGCATTTCCATCTCTGGGTGCAGTGGTACATCCCTATAAACCCAGAGACTTGGGAGTGGGGGCGCAGAGGCAGGAGATTCACAAATTCAAACCTAAAGGCAGCCTGCATAACTTAGTGAAACCCTGACTCAAAATAAAAAGTGAAAATTAGGCTGCAGGTGCAGCTCAGTGGCACAGAACTTACAGAGCGTGCATGAGACCCTAGGTTAAAATCATTAGTACAGAGAAAGAAGAAAGAAAGGGAAGAAAGAAAGGAAAGAAAGGAAGAAAGAAAAAGAAAGAAAAGAAAGAAAGAAAATTTCCACATACATAATTTTCTGTTTGCCTTTATAGATTTTTTGCCTCCCTGTAACTATGTTAACTATGTATTTGTTTACTACCTTACTATCTGTAGTAAGTAGTATGGCACTCACCATGGCACTAATACGCCAGCCCCAGAAGCTACTTATTTCCAACAGGTAGAATGTGACAACATTGAAGGGATATCTTTTCTGTGATTATGCTCTATGAGATTGTGACTCCCATATTGCTAGCAGGTTGTCTTTTTTGGCTTTCTTGGTTGACACATATTGATGAAGCAACCTACAATGTGGCCAAGAAACATGGGAGCCAACAGCCAACAGCCAGCAGGGATCTGAGACTTTAAGTCTCAACCCTCTTAAGAAGCTGAATCCTACTATTTGAGCTTAGAAGTACACCTTTCTTTAGCAGAGCTTTTAGATGAGACCTCAAGTTCTGGACATCACATGGATGCTGGTTTTGTGAGATCTTGATAAGAGAGTGAAATTAAGCCAGGTCTGTGCTCTTGACCCACAGAACTCCTGAGATACCACATGGCAGATATTGTAAGCTGCCAGGTTTGTGGTAATTTGTTGCATGGAAAAAGATATCAAATGTATCCTTGTACACCAGTTGGTCTGGGTAGAATAAAGAGAAAATAAAAGAACATCCATTTTTTAAAAACCAAAAACGATAATAGAAAACTACAGAAATATATTGCTAGTTGGATGTCTCGTGCCTTAAAATATAATCCAGTGTCTATATAGTTTTGCTTTCAGGTTTTGTGTGGAGTAGATAAGAGTAAATTGTTCTTACCTTCTTCATGGTCATCCAGAGTGTGGCACCATCAGAACATGGACAGTGCTGCATTTCCCTTCCACCCAGACAGTAGCAGTACTGGGAACAAAAACACTATGGCTGGCATTTCTTGGGTGAATCATTCCATTTCTTTCAATTTTACTTTAAAAATAAATAAATAAATAAATTAAAGTGCAAGTTATATTGTTTTTGTTGTTTACATACTTACTGTGTTAATAAAGAATTTGCAATTTTAGAAGAAGGAATATTGTAGAAAACTTGGCTTTTGTTTCAAATTTATCAACGGGCCTTTGCTTGAGCACTTATAAATATTTTGTTCCTTTAAGCAACGTTTGGGGGATACAATAAAAAATCTTGATACAAAATGTTGTATTTCTTCTATATTAAAATATTCTATAAATGAGAATCTTTGCTCTATAAAAATTAAATAAAACTAAATGAAAAGGTAATGGCCAATTTTCACTCTAAAATGAATGTACAAGATTAGCTGATAATAAGAAAGTCAGCACTGATTCTTCCTCCTCTATTGGTGTGATTTAACATGAAGCCTATTAGGCACTTAGCTAGGTGCCCGAGCAGAACAGTATATAAACCCCCAAAGGCTTTCATCTGTGAGAATGTGTTGAAGCCCCTAAAATTATCATTGAAGACTTCAGATTAGTGTCAAATTTGGAGTTTTTTTTCTTTCAAGGGGATTAACTAGAGAAACATAACTTTGGGCTCAAATGACCCAATAGCTGAGTGTTAAAAGGCAAAAATAATGTCTGATAACATGGATAGGGATTATCAAAATAGCTATGTCCTCAAAAAACTGGAATGTTCTCATTTTTGCAATCAATTGTACATGGAGATTTTAAATCATTTTCATGCTGCTCTTATCAAAAACAATAAAATCTAACACCTGTGTCTTCAAATGAACCATCAGCCAGATACTTAGGTTTAGAAAATATAATGGTGTCTCAGCACAGTGCAGGAGTAATACTAGTGCTTTGGTGCCTAGAGAGAAAAGAATACTATGCAAAAAAGTGTAAATTAGTTTTGATTTTCCATCTGATATCAAGGTTTTTACTCTTTGCACAATTGATTGCAAATACAACCAAAGAAATCAACTAAACAGGTGACATTTTTAGCTATGATGAATAATTCATATATGTACAATGAACTCACTAAGATATTAGATGGAAAAAGTAAAATTTTCTTTTCAAGACAGAAAAGGCCATGAATATCAGGCCCTATTCAATTCCAATCCAGAACCAAAAAAGTGAAAAGAAGGAAAAGGAAAGAATTAAGGTCTATTTGAATCCATCCTATCTTCAGGGTGAAAAACAAGGACAGAAAGAGTGTTTTATCTAATAAAAGATTAATGTGAGAGCTCTTCTGAGTGATAACTGTATTGCTTCCTCTCAGAGCTAATTATACCTCTGAATCACCATCAGAAAGACAGACTCGAAGTTACCTTCAGCAAATACTTATTTTAATTGCTTAATAGTGAACACTTCTTTTTAACTAATTGGGTTATCTTTTCTAGAAGGTACAAAATTCCCTGTCTTCAGTAGAATGCCAAAGGTGAACAATATTAATTTTTGAAAGAAAGATTTGGGATACTGTAATTATTGACATCAGATTGTTTTTGTCAAAAGAGTTTAGCAGGGCACAGTGGTATGTGCCTGTATTCTCAGCTACTCTAGAGGCTGAAGCAGGAGGTTGGCAAGTTCAAGGCCATCCTGGGCAACAAGGCAAGAGTCTGTCTCCAAATATTTAGAAAGAACATTTAAAATTGAATTTATTTTGACAACTGAATTACTCTGTGGAGCTTGGGAAGGAGCCAAGCTCAAGAATTAATCTGTAGCTATGATATGCCTTCTCATGGCAAAAAAAAAAAAAAAAAAAAAAAAAATCTTCTGTAAACTCTACAAACTCACACAGACAGCTGAGAACAAACTCGGAGTTTTTCTCCTCATCCAATCTCATTAGCACATGTTGACAGCTAATGTTGTTGTTGTTGTTGTTAGGTGCCGTCGAGTCGGTATCCGACTCATAGCCACCCTCTGTACAACAGGGGAAACACCATTGTCAGTGCTTCTCTGCTGTTCGTAGGGTTTTCAATAGCAGATTGATTTTGGGAGGGGGTTGCCAGGTCCTTCTCCCAAGCCTACAGCTTCTGGTGTTCCCAGGCAGTCTCCCATCCAGGTACTAACCAGGCCCGACCCTGCTTAGCTTCCGAGATCTGACGGGATCGGCTGCCACAGGGCTACAGCTGCAGGCTTGACAGCTAATAGGAACTGATATTTTTTAACCACTCAGTGGTATGGGAAGATAGAAATGATGGAAGTGAGTTACCCAGTAGAATGTTGTTGTTGTTGTTGTTGTTGTTGTTAGGTCCCATCGTGTCAGGTTGACTCACAGCAACCCTATATGCAGCAGACAAAACACAACCAGACACTGTGCCATGCCTGACACTATTGTCAGGGCTTTTCTGCTATTGATAGAGTTTTCAATGGCTGATTGTTTTAGGAGTGGGCTGTGGGGTCCTTCTCCCCAACCCAACAGGATAAAGTGCTTTATTACTGAAATTGTGTAGAATTGACGACACAATGTGATAATAAATTATAATCTAATGTTTAGTAGGCATTATTGTTTTAAATTCTCCTCGGACAATGCAACCTCCCCTTCCCATTCCCTGTAGCTGAGAGGACTGCTCTACCACCACCATTTTGATATGTAACTTGGTATAACAACTTGTCATATATTATCTTACTGAATTCTCTCAGCTAAGAAAAGTCAGACTCACTGTTAACTAACTTGCTTATAGTTACTCAACTATTTAAAGGTACTCAACTTGTCCAGCTTGACACTAGAAGAGTCAGAATTAAAACCAATCAAAACTAAGAGCATCTGAGTGCCAAACCTCATCTAACAACCACTGGTGATTATGCTACACAAATCAAGACACTGTTTTTTCAATTATCATCTCTTAACTTCTGAAATGTCACATTTCCAGTAAGAAAGTACTTAGGCCAATAAAAAGGGTAACAAAAAATTACATTTGTACCCAAAATTTCCTCGTAATGAAGGAAAAATCTCCTCAGGATACATGAATCTAACTATATAAAAGAGAGGAGAAAATTGGCTCTCCTTCTCTGCCAAGGTCAGAGCACAGGAGGGAGAGTGAGTGTGTGTCAATACTGTGTGTATCAGCTATCCTGCTACACTACACAGATGAGTTTTCCTTAATGTGAAGATGGCATGACCTAAACATCTCAGACTCGTTTACTCTCCCTTCAAGTCAACAAAACTTTGTAGGAAATAAAAGGTTATGATGAAGATATACAAGAGGATTTTCTACTTCCCTATGTATTGATTTCAAAATTATACTCCCTAAATATTTTCATAGTAGGACAAGAATGAGATTAAATAACACAAATTTTGGGAAATGTACTTATGAATACTTAATAATTGCTTCATCAGGTGAGAACCTACCAATAAGTGAGTAGTTTACCTAAAAAGGGATTGGTGTTCTTAGCCGAACATTCTGAGAACGATACATAGAACAAAAATTTCCAGAAAGGTAAAAAGAAACTTGGTTCTTTCTTAGGGAATGGTATTAATTTAGCTTGGACTCCTGGATACGAAGTGCCTGGTGCATTTATGGTGATGACTGATTGGTTGTGCTAATCACATAGAAAAATACAGAGAAGTTAGGAAATTAGCTGAGATACTGCTTGGACCTCGATCTTTGCACTGCTTATAAATATTACACTATTTTAGTTTCCTTGAATGATGCAGGCTTGTTTCTGCTACACTGTGGGAAATTAGTAAGTGTTAAGCCCATCTCAGCCTGCAGCCATAGCACTTGGCATCTGATCCCATCAGATCTGGGAAGCTAAGCTGGGTCAGGCCTGGTTAGTACTTGGATGGGCGATCGCCTGGGAACACCAGGTGCTGCAGGCTTGGGTGAAGGACCAGGAAACCCACTCCTAAAAATCCATCAGCCATTTAAAACCCTATGAATAGCAGAGAAGCATGTCAGTTGTGTTTCATTTGTTGTACATAGGGTTGCTGTGAGTTGGACACCAACTCAATGGCACCTGACAACAACAACAAGCCCATTTCAGAATAGTAGGTACAAGGAAAAGCAGAGCTTCCTCTTCTGAAGCCAGAATTCTAGGTGTAGAGCCACCTGCAGTGAACTTTGCCCAAAGGAGTGATTACTTTAAGGGTGGCTGAGGTAGCAGAGGCAGAATGATGAGATGGCTGGATTGGAACAAGACAAGGGATCTACTCATGATCATAGTAACCTGTGTACTTTCAGAAATATCTGGGGCATGTGAACTATAAAGGGATTCACACCTTCATAGTTACAATACTCTAATGGACAGATTTAATTTCTAATTTTCTATCATTAAAGACCTCATCCTTCTTTTGGTTCCAGTTTATAAGATGAACCCTTATCTCTACCCTCCTGAGTGTCCCAAGCTAGGGTAAAACACTTCCTATCTATGTAGCAAAAAGAACATAATACTACACAGTGAAAGACCATGGGCTGTGAGGTCAACTAGTTCTACACTCAAACCTGTGCTCTGCTGAAGATATAAATGATCAATTTGTTTTTCACAAAGATGCTAAAGGGGATTAAATAAAGACAGGGTAGTTTATTCAACAAATAATATTGAAGCAATTGGACATTCAAATGACAAGAATGAACCTTGATCTTTACGTTTTACTCTAGACAGAAAGTAACTGGATTTTTTAAAAAGGACTATAGGTCCATCTATAAAAACTAAAACTATAAAACTTCTAAAAGAAAATATAAGGAAAAAAATCTTTTGACTTTCAATTAAAATTTCTTAGCATGAATCCTAAAAAGAAAAAATTTATAAATTGGACATCAACAAAGTTATTCTTTTCAAATAATGTTATTAAGAAAATGAAAATATAAGCCACATTCTGGAGAATATGTTTTTTCATTGTTGTTGTTGGTTTTGGTTGAGTGAGGTCCGACTCATAGTGAACCTATGTAGACAGAACAAAACACTCTGACGCTCTGCTATGCCTGGCACTGTGTCAGTACTTCTCTGCTACTCACAGGGTTTTCAATGGATGATTATTTTGGGATCGTTTCGGGAGTGAGCTGCAAGGTCCTTCTCCCATTTTTTGCAGTGCTGGGGATTGAACTCAGGGCCTTACTTCATGAAGAGCAGCACTCTACTAACTGAGCTAAACTTCAGCTGGAGAATATGTTTAGGAAATGTATATATCCAGAATATATGAAGTCTGAAACTCACAAAAACAATACCTAATGCTGGCAAGGATTTGAAGCAGGTGATAAAAATCTCATAAATTATTGGTGGGAATGCAAAATGGTGCAGTCAACTTAGAAAAATTTTGCCAGTTTCTTAAACATGTACAGTTATGCTTACCAAACAATCCAGCAATTCTATTCATAGGTATTTATCCTAGGGAAGGGACTAGAAAAGGGAAGGGAAGATTGTGGAATGTGGAGAGGGGAGGGAATACATTGTGAAGGGATAAACGACAAGGATAATCTCAATGTAAATGATGCAACTTCATGAATAAAAGTGAAAAATAGGGGAATATAATCCATAAATGCATATGAGTTTTACTACATATTAATCAAAAGTTTCCATAAGCTTTGTAAGTTAGTGAAAGTGTAATCAGAATTATGTAATATTTGCACAATAGGAAAAAGAGGTATTCCAAAAAAGCCTGTATGCAAATAATATAGATCAGTTTCAGCCAAAAAGTGAAAATAATTCATATTTATCAATTGGTAAATATATAATCAATATCCATAAAGCAGAATACTACTCTGTAATAAAATGCCTGATGTTAGTTCACCATCCCTCTATATTTCTTCATTTAACTCATACATTTTATTATTAAATCATTCCATTATTTCAACTATGTTTGGCATTATGTTGACCATGGACATAATGTTAGTGAATAAGTTTACAACCCATAAAATCTTCGGGTGCCTCATCTCTTTCCTTTAGCCATATCATGTGAGATCATGTTCTCTCTCCAAACTGATTTGTCTGATTTGAAATAAACCACCCTGATAAAGCAAGTCATTTGCAGTCTACCATAGTTTACGACAAGTAGTCACAAAGATGAAGATGGATGCACCATGGCTATCATGGTGACCAATATTCAACCAAATCTATTTTTGAAAGAGATTAGAAGACAATAACATGAGTTAAATAAGTCTATTATATAACCTAACAACAGTTATATAATTCTGGTGTATATGAATTAATTTTTCTTTAAAAATATGCTTCTATTGTCTTCTTGGAACTTATTTTTCCTCATTTGGTAATCATATTCTAAATGTCTGACAGTTTTTAAATAATTTTTATTTTGTTTCAGATAAAGGAAGCCCATTAGTGTTTCTGTGAACATTCGAATATGAGGATTTGTTCAAGTACCTATTTTCACTTCTTCTGGGTATATACCAAGAGTGGAATTTCTGGGTCTTATGGTAACTCTATGTTTAGATTTTTGAGAACAAACTAAGCTGCTTTCTATGTGGCCAAAGCATTCTATATTCACACTGACAGGGTGTGAAGGTTCTAATTTTGCTACATCTTTGCTAACACTTGTTATTTTCTGTTCTTTAAAAAAATATATTATGACTGCTATCCTTGTGGGCATGAAGTGGTATCTCTGTAGTTCAGGTCCACATTTTCCTTATGACTGATGATGTTGAGCAGCTTTTCATGATATATATATATATATATATATATATATATATATATGCACACACATTATATATATATATGTATACACACACACATATATATATATGACATGTCTATTCAAGTTCTTTGCCCCTTTTAAAAATTGTATTGTCTTTTTGTTATTGAATTAAAAGTGTCTCCATATAAAAAAGAATTAGGTGGATTCTAGGGGCCATGTTTAGTTTCATTCTTTAAATAGATTTTATTGTGCATAATTTAGATTTACAAAATGATTTAGATTTACAAAATGATATTATTAGATATGACATGAGTCAGATCCAACTTGACAACAACCTAACAACAACAACATATATGGTAAAGTAAATTAGCATATCTACCATCTCACAGGGCTGGGATTTAGCTCAGTTGGTAGCATGCCTCTTTGCAGTCTCTGAGGTCCCAGATTCAATTCCCAGCACCACAAAAATGGCAGAAGGACGTGCCAATCCACTCCAGAGGGAATCCTGAAACAATCAGCCATTGCACACCCTATGAGAGTCACTATGAATCTGACAGGACTCAACGGCACCTAACAACAACAACCACCACCATCTCACAGCTACTTTTCCTTTATGACAAAAGCAACTAAAACTCTTTAACAATAAATCCCTAATACAATTTTATTAAATATATTCCTTATGTTGAACATTAGCTGTCTATTCAACTACATATCTGTTACTTTGAGTCCTTTCACCTATATCTCCCTATTTCCTCTCCATCCTGTACTCCATCTCTAGTAACAAATGTTTTGCTCTTTATCCCTGTATATTATACCTGTTTTTATTCTCAGATTCCATATAGAAGTAAAATCATGCAATATTTTTCTTTCTATTACTGGTCTATTTTACTTGGCAAAATGTTCTCCAGGTCCAACCGTATTGTGACAAGTAATAGAATATCTTCCTTTGCTAAATAATATTATAAGTAGTATATAAATATATAATTTGCATATGTACATTTTCTTTATCCATCTGCTGATTAGTGAACACTTAGGTTCTTTCTATATCTTGGCTTTTGTGAATGACAAAATAGAATAGTATGGGAGTTAGGTATCTTTGTGATGATTTCATCTGCTTTGGTATATACCTACAGAAGGGATTTCTGGGTCGCATTGCAATTCTACTTTTAATTTCTTTATGAATTTCTATACTGTTTTGAGTAATGGCTGCATTGCTCTACATTCCATTAACGGTGTACAAGGGTTTTCTTGTCTCATACATCTGCCAACATTTGTAATCTCTTGTCGTTTGGTAATAGCCATAGGATCTGTGTTTTTAAGACCTTAAAACAAAATGAGTCCCTAATATTTCTCTGAACTTATCGCCTTCATTAATAACATGTTCATTGAGTTCAACAATATCAAATAATAATATAGTCCATTAAAATTACTTCCATTTTTCAAAATAAATAAACAATTAAAACCAAGTAACTTCAGTTTTTCAAAATAACATGCATAGCTCTATGAACATCAACCTTTTGGGTAAAGGTCATGAAGATGGCATAATATTACTATGTTGACAGATTCAATTCCATTCTCCCAAAAAAATCTGCCAGCTGAATTCTGTAAAGACATTTTAAATTTAGATTTATTGGAATATAGATGTGGATACTATTTCATATATCAGCACTGAAAAGAGAATTCTAAGTATCCTTTTGAGCCTACGACTTTCTAGTGTACTTTCAGTGATGATTCCCACTTACATGATAAATAGCATTAGCTCAAAAAAATAAAAATAAAAATAACCAGACCCTTAAAGCTACAGATAGTCTACATTTGTTTTGAAAGAGGTTTTGACATTTCCAGTTGCATACACATTCACAATGCACTGCTGTCCTCTGACCAGAAGAGGTACATTTCCAGACTTGAATACCACAGATGACAAATACAATTTCATTTCATTTCCAACCTGATCTAAATTTTGCATTCTCTTTGTTATTTGTTTTTAATTAGCTTGAGGGATTTTTTAAGGAACCTTGCTAACAGTACATCTCCTTTCCTCCTTTCTTTTCTTCCTTCTCTCCTTTCCACAAACATTTTTTTTTTTTGAGAGCTTCTTATATTTCAGACACAGGCAATATAAAGACAAATCAGACACTTCTGACATAGACCACTGTAAAATTTCTAGTAACATGAAAATTTCAAACCGCTTGAGTTCTCTTAGCATCCTGAAACAGGACACTGATTTTTATTTCTGGTGAATAACATAAGTCTCTTTAAAACTCCAGTTTTCTCACAGATCTTTGCCTATTTTTACAGGCCATAGCCAAAGCACAGGGCAAGGTTTCCTCTATTACGTACTTGCACACAACACCTTTTGACCATCCTTTACAAAATTTTCAACCACTTCTCCTATGGACCAGGTTGACAAGGTGATTTCACAAAAACTCTCAAACTACTGGAAAAATCCATGCCTGCTCTCAAAATACTCACGGCGGTTTTTGTGCTGAGATGAGTGTTTTTCACAGATGAAGTCTGAGGATTAGATACAAGGCAAGAAAGCTAGCAGATATCCCAGGGTGAACCATATCATCTGAATCCTACTTCTGTGCTTCTCTACTTTGTTCAGGAATATTTCTGGGGATTTGTCATTTTAAAGATAGATTGATAAGTGAAGCAGTCTCTAATTTCTTAGTAACTATAAAATCATGAATAAATATATTGTAACTATTCCAACTAATTTTTCCCCCAATCAATTTTCAACATGATTTAATTTCAGGGTCAACACTGAGGATCATTTTAAATGCAGAAAAAGTCCCTGAACAGAATTTATTGCTTCTCAACCTCCTAATGGGCTTACTACTCCTGGATAAGAATTTCAACTGTGCTAACATTAGGGCTACATTTTTTTCTGGTTGGAGAGCTGACAATTAGTACTAATAATATGAGAGTTGTGGCATGTCTTAAAATTTTTCTGGTAGATTGATACTTAATTTTAAAAAGCAATGATGCTATTTCTTAATTTGAGATACTCCTCCTATGCTTAGACTATATGCACTTATTTAATAAGATACAGAAAACAATGTATCTATCTGTGGAAACTCATATATTTTAAAAATAAAATTTTATCTGATTCTATGATTTGGTATTTCAGGTAAAAGTAATGATGTGAGAGATATGTGCAAGTATCCTATAAAAGAAAGATGCATACGATGGTTGCTAATTATTCAACAATGAGTGGTACTTTAAAAGTCTACTTAAAGAAAATCAATTTAAAATACACTAGATAGTCATTAATAGTGAAAAAACAAAGATTTTGTCTTGAAACAGCAAACTAAATTTTTTTCTTTTTTATTGGAAAATTTTAATGTACAACTTAATGTGTTTCATTCTGACATGCATTTCATTGGGACATATCCATATATGTGTTTCACTGCACATTGCACAGAAAACTTCCCCCTTATCCTCTTGTGCCCCTCCTCCCATCTCCCATCCCCTACCAATGGCCTCCCTTCTGCTTGCATGCCTAAAAAAACAAACTAAGTTTTTTAAAAATAAGAAATATTATCTATCAGTAAAATGTAGATTATAATTGCCCCTAGGATGTTGAACTGAGGTAGACAAACTGTAGCACATGGGCTAAATCTGGTCTGCAGCATGTTTTTGTATGGGTCAGAAGCTAAGAATGTTTTTAACATTTTTAAAGAGTTATTAGTTATTTTTTTAAGAGAGGGTAAGGGGGGAATATGGGCAGAGGTTGTATATGGACCACAAGCCTGAAAATAATTACTATCTGACCTTTTACAGATAAATTTTACTGATCTCTGCTCCAGAATGAATGCAGAATGACTTACTTATTGCTTGTGTGCACAGCATCTTTGTCCCCATTGGGCTTCATGTGTACAAAATACCATTAATCATCATCCTTCCTTCATACTATTGTTGCTCCATGCATGGCCTGCTTTAATTTAATTAGGAGGCTAGGTTTTATTAAGTTAATGACTTGCAAAGCGATCACCCAAATTATAGACTCTGAACTTGTTAATAACCCACATCCCCTGTGTAATATTGAACCCATCACCAAGTGTCCTCCATGTGATATAAACATATCATAAAGCCCCATCTATCATTCCTTTTGTTTGGGTATAATTTTTTATTGTTTTTACATCATTTTTCAGTTTTTCTATAGCCAGTATTTTTACCCTTTATTAATAAATGTTGGTTGAAATATAGTCAGTATTTTTTAAAAGAAATCTTTTCCTGCCCAACTCTAAGATACAAACACTTTACTTTCTACTATTTTTAAAAATTTTTTATTGTTGACATCTGAGTCACTTATTTCTACTCAGAGCTTAGTTTTGTTTTGGCATATATTTAATTTAGGGATCCAATTTTATCTCTTACCAAATGTATAACCATTTTCTGGGTATCTTTTTCCACTGGTTTGACATGCCACCTCTATCATATACCAGTTGGATCACAAATGGTGTTTTTCTGAGCGCTATTCTACTCTACTTGTCAGTTTGTCTTTCCTTGTGTTAAAGTCACACTGTCTTAATTCCTATAGCTTCTCATATTAGGCTCTGCAGACAAATGTCTCCTTCCTGCTCCTTTTTAGGGATGTTTGGTGTATTCTTGGTCAATTTTAATTCCATCTATAATTTAGAATCAGCTTACAACTCTGTTTGGATTTTGATTGGAATTAAAGCAAGTCCTAGCCTACCACATGTGGTGTTCCCAGGCAGTCTCCCATCCAAGTATTAACCAGGCCCGACCCTGCTTAGCTTCCCAGAACTTATGGGATCAGATACCACAGTGGTACAGCTGCAGCAGATTGATACATAGACCTGCTTTAATCCCAATCAAAATCCAAACAGAGTTGTAAAATGATTCTAAGCTCTAAGTGGAAATAAATGACTCAGATGTCAAGAATAAAATTTTTTTAAACAATAGTAGAAAGTAAAGTGATTGTATCACACACAAAAAAATCAGCCATTGAAAATGCTATGAATAGCAGAGAAGCAGGACAATGGTGTTTCACCTGTTGTACCTAGGGTTGCTATGAGTCTGACATTGACTGGAAGGCACCTAACAACATGTATCAACCTGGGGAGATTCAACATTTTGCCAATATTAAGTCCTCCAATCCGTTGGCATGGAACGTCTCTTCATTTATTTATATCTTATTTTAAACCTCTTAATAACATTTTGGGAGAAGAACCCAAAAACTCACTCCCAAAAAACAATCAGCCATTGAAAACTCTATGAATAGTTAGAGAGCCACTATCAATGGTGTTTCATCTGTTGTACATAGGATCACGGTGAGTCAGACACTGACTGAACGGCACCTAATAACAACAATAACATTTAAAATTTTCCCTATGGCAGTGTTGTACATATTTTGTTTATTTTATTTCTAGGTATTTGACATTAACTGACACTGGTGTAATTATATTTTCTCTTCAATTATATTTTCTAATTATTGGTGCTGCTATATAGAAATGCAACTGACTTTTGGATATACCTCCAAACTTTGTTACACATTTCTATGGTTTCTAATAATTGTAGAAACTTTTAGGTGTCCTATGTAAAAAATATCTGCAAATGACAGTCTTGTTTCCCATAAATATCCCTATTTTTATTTTCTTATTATTTTAAGAACTCCAATATAATGTTAAATAAAAATGATAAAGTGAACATATTTGCCTCATTAATGATTTTAAAGGTGAATGCTTCTAGTTTTCCTTAGAATTTTTAAATAGATATTTCAATAGATTTAATATTTTTCTTCTCTTCATCATTAAATGGGAATTTTGTAATTGAGCTCTTAATTATAACAAAGACTATTTCATCATTATTGAAATGACATTTTGAGTTTTTTATTTTAATCTTTTAATGTGGTAAATAAAATTTTTGGATTTTGTAATATTAAACTTTGTCTCACATATCAAAATCAAACCACATTTGTCTTGGTATATTATCTATATTATACAGTTCTGAATTTGACTTTGGAATATATTTATAGTTATATTCTTGAGTGAAATAGGCCTTTGCAATATTCCTTTTACCTGATGTCTCCTTGTGGCTTTGATATCCAATTATGCCGGCCTCCTGAATGCATTGGGAATTATCTCGATTTTCTGCTGCCAAGAACAATGTATATAAAATTGTAACAAAATCTTTCTTGAAACTTTTGGAATAACTGCCTTATGAAATACTTTAAAATACCTAGAAATCCCTCAATGATTTGTCTTTTCTTTTAGTTTATTTATTTATTTATTTGTTTTTATTATTTTTTTGTGAACTACCATGTCAAATTTTTTAATAGATGTAGGATTATTCAACTTTTCTTCCTTTCTTAGTTAATAATGGCAAAATATATATTTCTAGTTTATCCATTTT
The DNA here is from genome assembly GCA_007922755.1 of Pedetes capensis. Classification (NCBI taxonomy): domain Eukaryota; kingdom Metazoa; phylum Chordata; class Mammalia; order Rodentia; family Pedetidae; genus Pedetes; species Pedetes capensis. The sequence continues at coordinate 1,075 of VMDO01010219.1, read as the reverse complement.
TTGTCTGCTTTTCAACATTTTTGACATACAAATATCCACAGTGTGCATTTGTTGAATCTCTACCTGTATTGTATCCCCTTTCCACCCATCATATTGCTTATTTCTGTTTTTTCCTTGTTTCTGTTTGTTAATCTAACCAGAGTTTATCTATATTACTACTTTTTCCTACAATAAATAAGTTCATGGCTTTGTTCATCTTTATATTGATTTCTATTTGATTAATACCCATTCTTTATTTTAATCTGTTTCCTGTTACTTTGTTTACTTTACTCTTTTCACTTATTAAGCCTTTACCTATAATCTTAGTATTTTCCTTTTCAGGTAATCTTCTTGTGAGGCCTGGGGTTGGGGTCAGAGAAGAATCTCACTGTATTTCTCAGCCTGGCCTGGAACTTGTATGGATCTTCCTGCCTCAGCCTCCTGAGTGCTGGGAAACAAGTGTGCACCACTGAACCTAACTTGGGAATTTTTCTCCTACAATGTAAACTATAGCTATTTAAGTATAGAAAAGCACAACTTTTGTTATCATAATTTTAATTTACATGGTTTCCATCATCCTTCAGTTTTATATCATTATAAATTTTCATTTTAAAGTATTTTCCTTAGTCAATACATTATTTAGTGGCACAATGCTAAGCTTTCAAATGTACAGGCATTACCAATTTGCCTTTGCATCATTAACTTCAACTTAATAGCATTATGATAATAAAGATCATGGTATGTGTGGTACCTATTATTGAAGTTTATTGATTCTTTTTTTCGGGCCTAGTACATAATCAGTGATTGCAAATGTTTCAAATCTTTTTGAGAAAAATATGTAGTGTTTAATTGTTGGATGCAGGACTCTATATATGTGTCTATTTGGCACAAGCTATTTAATTTGGAATTTTTTTTACAAAAAAAGTTGGAGTTAATGTTGATTCTTACCAATAATTAAAGGAAAATGGGTGTTAGAATATCCATATTTGAGGAAAGAAGTGAGTTTTTGTTGTATTTTGAAAAATATGTCTTTTGGAGCATAAATATTTGAATTTATTATAATTAATTTATTTGATCTTTTAAGGATTATGTTTTA
>VMDO01010218.1:0-72746 GCA_007922755.1 Pedetes capensis | reverse complement strand
TGTGTATTCTTCCCATCTTCTTTTGATGTTTCCTGCATCATTTAATATTTTCCCTGTAGAATCTTTCACTACTGCCACTCGAGGCTTGAATTTTTTCTTCACTTCCTTAAGCTTGAGAAACACAGAGTGTGTTCTTCCCTTTTGGTTTTCTGCCTCCAGCTCCTTGCACATGTCATTATAATATTTGTTTTTGTCTTCTGGAGCTGCTTTCTGAAATCTTCTGTTTAGTTCCTTAACTTCCTCATATCTTCCTTTTGCTTTAGCTGCTTGACATTCAAGGGCAAGGTCCAGTGTCTCTTTTGACATGTAATTTGGTCTTTTCTTTATTTCTTGTCTTTTTAAGAACTTTTTGCTTCCTTCTTGAATGATATCTTTTATGTCATGCCACAACTCTTCTGGTTTCCTGTCATTTGTGTCTAATGCATTAAACCTATTTTTGAGGTGGTCTCTGAACTCAGTGGGATATACTCAAGGTCATACCGTGGCTCTCGTATACTTGTTCTAATTTTCTTCAGCTTCAGTTTGAACTTGCATATGAGAAGTTGATGGTCTGATCCACAGTCAGCACCTGATCTTGTTTTGACATTTTGTACAGAGCTTTTCCATCGTCTCTTTGCATATATGTAGTCAATTTGATTCCTGTATGTTCCGTCTGGTGAAGTCCATGTGTATAGTCTCCGTTTATGATGTTGAAAAAATGTATTTGCAATGAAAAGGTCATTGGTCTGACAAAATTCTATCATGCGATCTTCAGCTTCGTTTCTGTCACCAAGACCATATTTTCCAACTACTGGGCCTTCTTCTTTGTTTCCAACCTTTGCATTCCAGTCACCAGTGATTATCAGTATGTCTTGATTGCATGTTTGATCTATTTCAGATTGCAGAAGCTGATAAAAGTCTTCCCTTTCTTCATTTGTGGCCTTAGTGGTGGGTGCATAAATTTGAATAGTAGTCATATTAACTGGCCTTCCTTGTAGGCATATGGATATTATTCTATCACTGACAACATTGTATTTCATGACAGATCTTGAAATGTCTTTTTTGATGACGAATGCAACCCCATTTCTCTTTAGTTTATCATTCCCAGCATAGTAGACCATATGATTGTCTGACTCAAAATGGCCTATGCTGGTCCATTTTAGCTCACTGATGCCTAGAATATCAATGTTTATGTGCTCCATTTCTCTTTTAACGATTTATAACTTGCCTAGATTCATACTACGTACATTCCATGCTCCAATTATTAATGGATGTTTACAGTTGTTTCTCCTCATTTTGAGTCGTGCCACATCAGCAAGTTGAGCACCCTGGGGTTTTACTCCATTTCCGTCATCACAGTAGACTCTGCAAGCTATTTTTTGCTATTATACCTCTGTAGTATAAAGTCAGGTATTATGATCCTGCCTGCACTGTTTTTGCAGCTTAAGGTTGTTTTGGTTATATGTGGTCTTTTGGGTTTCTATATAAATTTTAGGATTATTTTTCTATTTCTGCAAAGTCTGTCACTAGAATTTTAATGGGGATTACATTAAATCTGTATATTCCTTTTGGTAATGTAGCCATTTTTACAATATGGTTCTCCCAATCCATGAGCAGAGGAAGTCCTTCCATCTTCTAGTATCTTCTGAGATTTCTTTCTTTAATGTTTTGACATTTTCCTTGTAGAGATCTTCAGGTTCTTTGGTGAGATTGATTCCTAAGTATTGAAGTTTTTGGTGGGCTATCATGAAAGAGACTGTTGCCTTAATTTCCTTCTCTTTCTTTTCACAGTTGGTGTAAAGGAAGGATGCTGATTTTTGCATGTTCATTTTGTATCTGGCTACTTTCCTTAAGGCGTTAATTAGTTCTAAGAGTTTTCTAGATGAATTTTTGGAGTCCTTTAGGTAAAGGATCATGTCATCTACAAATAAGGATAATTTGACCTCTTCTTTGCCTATCTGTCTCCCTTTGATTTCTTTCTCTTGCTTGATTGCTCTGGCTAGGACTTCCATCGCAATATTGAATTAGAGAGGAAAGAAGAGACATCCTTGTCTACTTCCTGATCTCAGAGGGAATGGTTTCAGTTTTTCCTCATTTACTATGGTATTGTTGTTGTTAGGTGCTGTCGACTCATAGCTACCCTATGTACAACAGGGGAAACACTATCTGACTCATCGCGACCCTACATACAACAGGGGAAACATTATTGTTAGTGCTTCTCTGCTGTTCATAGGGTTTTCAATGGTGGATTGATTTTTAGGAGTGGGTTGCTGGGTCCATCTCCCAAGCCTACAGCACCTGGTGTTCCCAGGAGGTCTCCCATCCGAGTACTAACCAGGCCCGACCCTGCTTAGCTTCTGAGATCTGACGGAATCGGATGCCACAGGGCTACAGCTACAGGCAGTATGATATTGGCTGTAAGTTTGTCAGAGATGGCCTTTATGATGTTGAGGTATTTCTCTGTTATGTCCATCTTCCCCAGGACTTTTATGATGAAAGGATGTTGCACTTTGTCAAAGGCCTTCTCAATGTCAATTGAGATGATCATCTCATGTGGTTTCTGTCTGCAAGCCTCTTGATATGTTGAATTATACTGATTGATTTTGGTATGTTGAACCAGCCTTGCATCTGTGGAATGAAGCCCACCTGATCATGGTATATGATTTTTTTTTTTTTTTTTTTTTTTGTGGTACTGGGGGTTGAACCCAGGGCCTCATGCTTGCATGCTCTGCAAGAGCTGGACCACTGAGCTGCACCCTCAGCCCATTTTTTTACTTTTTGAAACAGGGTCTCGCTAAGTTACATAGACTGCCCCTGGTCTCAAACTTGTGATCATCCTGCCTCCACCTCCCAAGCTGCTGGGATTACAGGCATGCATCACCACGCCCAGCATTATATGTTCTTTTTTATGTGCTGCTGAATTTTGTTTGTCAGAATTTTATTAAGGAATTTTGTGTCTATGTTCATCAAGGAAATTGGTCTATAAATGTCTTTCTTTAAAGTGTCCTTGCCCAGTTTTGGTATCAGAGTAATGTTGGCTTCATAGAAGGAGTTTGGAAGTGCCCCTTCCTTTCCTACTTTATGAAATAGTTTGAGGAGAATAGGTATTAATTCCTCTTTGAAGGTTTGACAGAATTCTGTTGTGAGCCCTTTGGGATCTGGGCTTTTCTTTGTTGGGAGACTATTAGTGTCTCGATTTCAGTGAATGCAATGGGTCTGTTTAAATTGCTTATGTCCTTCAGGCTTAATTTTGGTAGTTCATTTGTGTTAATGAACTCTTCACATTTCTTTTGTATTTTTATTGTTTTGGGAGTACAGTTTCTCAACATATTCCCTGATGATTGGCTGGATTTCGTTGTTATCAGTGGTTATGGCCCCATTCTCATCTTTAATTTTTTTAATTTGAATCTCTCTTTCTTTTGGTGAGATTGTCAAGGCGGGGGGTGTCTATTTTATTTATCCTTTCAAAGCACCAGATCTTAGTCTGATTAATTCTTTGAATTGTCTTTTTGGATTCTAATTGGGATATTTCTTCCTTGATCTTGAAAATTTTGGTCTGAGGGCTCCCTTTGGGATTGGCTTGCCACTGGCTTTTTAGTGCCTTGAGCTGTGTCATTAAGTTACTTAATTGAGCCTTCCCTAACTTATTGATGAAGATGCTCATAGCTATTAGAACTACCTTTGCTGTATCCCACACATTATGATAGGATATATTTTCATTCTTGTTTGATTGTGGAAAAATTTGAATTTCCTCTCTGACTTCTTTGATGACCCATTGATCATTCAGCAGTGTATTATTCAGTCTCCGTGGATTTGTAACATTTCCAAAATTTTTCTTGCTTTTGAGTTATAGTTTTATTCCATTGTGATCTGATAAGGTACAGGGGATGATTTTAACTTTATTGTATTTGTTGAAGCCATTTTTATGGACTAAAATGTGGTCTATCTTAGAAAAAGTTCCATGTGTTTCTGAAAAGAATCTCTATTGCACATCTGATAGATGGAATATTCTGTAGACATCTGTAAGGTCCAGTAGGTCTATGGTGCTATTCAAGTCTTTTGTTTCTCTGTTGATTTTCTGCTTTGATGACTTGTTTCTTGGTGAAAGTCGGGTATTGAAATCTCCCATAATTATTATGTCTGGCCCTATGTGTTCCTTTATCTCCAATAAAGTTTGTTTTATGAAGCTGGGTGCCCCTGCATTTGGTGAGTAAATATTAAGTATTGTTATGGGTTCCTGGTTGACTCTTCTTTTTACTAGTATGTAGTGTCCTTCTTTGTCTCTTCTGATTAGTTTGACATTGAAGTCTAAATTGTCTGAAATTAGTATCACAATTCCTGATTTTTTAAATTTCCCACATCCTTGGTATATTGTTTTCCAGTCTTTAACTGCCTGCAGCTGTAGCCCTGTGGCATCTGATCCCTTCAGATCTCGGAAGCTAAGCAGGGTTGGGCCTGGTTAGTACCTGGATGGGAGACCGCCTGGGAACACCAGAAGCTGTAGGCTTGGGAGAAGGATCTGGCAAGCCCCTCCCAAAAATCAATCTGCCGTTGAAAACCCCATGAACAGCAGAGAAGCACTGACAATAGTGTTTCCCCTGTTGTACAGAGGGTCGCTATGAGTCGGATACCGACTCTACGGCACCTAACAACAACAAAAACAACAGCCTTTAATATTCAGCCTTTTGTGGTCTTTATAGATGAGGTGAATCTCTTCAATGCCACATATTGAGGATTTATGTTTTTTAATTTAATTGGCCTGTCTATGACCCTAATTGGTGAGTTAAGACCATTTCCATTGAGAGTAACTATTGAGAGAGGCTCATTATTCTGCATCAATTTGGTACTTGTTACTGTTTTTTTGATTCATATTTGGCCTGTTTTTTTCTTAAGCTTCCCTCATGTTTATTATTCATTCCTTTGATCTTGTATTTATGGTTGTCTTACCTCCCCTGTATGCAGTATTTCGTTGAGGATTCTCTGCAATGCTGGCTTGGTGGCTGTGAATTGTTTGAACAAGGCAATATCATGGACTGTCTTGAATTAAACATCTATTTTAAAAGATAGCTTTGCTGGGTAATGTAATCTTGGTTGGCAGTTATTCTTTTTCAGGACTTGATGTCTGTCCAAGTTTTTCTCACCTTTTACATTGTTGGGAAGTCCACTGTTATTCTAATGGGTTTGCCTTTATGAATGAGTTGGCATTTCTCTCTTGTAGCTTTTAGAATAGCTTCTTTGCTTTCTAGATTTAGCATTGCAATTATAATGTTTCATGGGGAGGATATATTCTGGTCTATTCTGGAGTTCTGAATGTTTAGTTGTATGGGTATCTGGCTCTTGCCTTAGGTTTGGGAAGGTCTCATCTAATATTTCTTTGAATAAATTTCCCAATCCTCTTGGGTTGTTTTCAGCTCTTTTGTGAACCCCCTGAACTTGTAGCTTCTGTTTCTTCATTTTATCAAATATATCTTGAAAATATTGCTCATACTGTCTCATCTTTCTTTCTGTCTTGGCATCTGAGTAAATCAGGTCTTCTATCTTTTCCTCAGCTTCAGCTATCCTGTTTTCACCTTTGTCGAGTCTGGATACTGAAGATTCTACCCTAATACTGAGTTGATTAATTTTTCCTTGCATCTCAAATACCTCTGCTTGATTCTTCAGGATCTCAATTTCTCTGGAGAATTTTTCTTCCAAATTAGATACATTTTTGTCCAGGGAATCAATTGACCTCATGGTGATTTCTTTGAAGTCTTTTAGCATACTTATAAGCAAGGTTCTAAATTCTTCATCAGACATCTCCAGGAATCCAGTTACCCTAAAATTATCCTTTGAGGAGCTTTGGTCTATAGGATCTTCTCATCTAGCTTCACCTTCCATGTTTTGTGTGTTTTTCTGTTGAGGCTTGCCCATTGCTTGGTCTGGGTGCTAGGTCTCACTCCCTCCATGTGTAAAGAGGTTCTCCTCTAACATTCCTGTGAGTTTGGGTGATGACGGGTTGCTGGTCCTTCTCTTTCCCTGCCCTGAACACCCTGTAGTTTATAGCCTCTGTGCCTGGTGCCTATCTCCCACTGCAGCCTCCGAATTCAGCACTACCTCTTCAGTTGCTGGTAGTCCCCTATGTTCCTAGCCCCCAATTACACCACAGCCTAAACTATATGTCTTAGGTTCCCCAGACCCATGGCACTTCCTCTCCATATCGCAAGCACTATTGGGTCCCAAATGTGCCTTATTATGAACAAGCTTTCTTAGGCTCAGGGATCCAGCAGTGGCAGCGACTCTTCTCCATCCCCTAAACTCACTACCTTTCAGTTTCCCTCCCTCTAGTTTATGGTTCCAGTGGCTCCAGAGGCTAGGGTGGCAACTCTCTCACCCTGAATCTGTGACTCTACAGGGCAGCCGTTTTGCCCAGCCTCTTCCCAGGAGAGTCCTGCATACCTCTGCTTTGTCCACCTTCCCTCCCACCAACTGCACCTGTTGTGGAGGGCCCCACCACAACTTTCCTCAGCTGTGTGTCCTTGCTGAGTGCTCATACCGTCTTCCAGGTGCTCGCCCTCAGAGATGGCTCAGCTGAATGTCTCTTCAGCCATGTGCCCCTGTGGGCGGCTCTTCCTTGTCTCCCATCAGCCACACACCGTTAGAGCTGGCCCCACTGGATCTTTCTTCTGCTATGTGCCCTTGCAGGTGGCTCCCCCTTGTCTTTTTTTCTTTTTTTCTTTATAAGTGTCAGTGGGGTACAGTGCAATTAGTCACTTGCTACATCCATTATACAACTATTAAATCAGTTTTGTTTACATATTCACCTTACACATTTTACAGGACACTATGAACTAAAGAAGAGAATTTTTTAAAGTAGGAATTTTAATTAGCATCCAGTGAGAATTGTATGTGATCATAGGTTATACTCATTGATTTTTTCTTTCCTTTTTTTCGTATATTCATATAATTACATCTATATTGTTTATCCTCTCCCTCTTTACCCCTCTGCCTTGTCCCCCCTTTTCCCATTCCCTAACTTCTGTTCCCACCCCTGATGTCCTTCCCCCTCCTATCTGATCCATTTGTATTTTCCATTCTTAGATAAATATGATTGTTCATTTTTATATATCCATATATGTAAAAATTTATCCTTTAATTCACTTAGAATGATCTTCTCCAATTCCATCCATTTTGCTGAAAATGACATAATTTCATTCTTCTTTACGCTGAGTAATATTGTGTTGTGCATATTGTTGTTGTTGTTAGGTGCCATCGAGTCGGTATCCGACTCATAGCGACCCTCATAGGGTTTTCAATGGCTGAGTGCTTCGGGATTGCCTTGGGAGTGGATTGCCAGGCCCTTCTCCCAATTTTGCGGTGCTGGGAATCGAACTCAGGACCTCAGAGACTGCAGCGCAGTGCTCTACCCACTGAGCTAAATCCCAGCCCCGCGTTGTGTATATAGACCACAGTTTTTCAATCCACTCTTCTGTTAATGGACTTCTTGGTTGATTCCATACCCTTGCAATTGTGAAGAGTACTGCATTAAGTATGGAAGTGCAGGTGTCCCTGTGGTATAATGACTTATCTTCCTATGAGTATATTTCCAGAGGTGGTATAGCTGGATCATATGGTAGTTTTATTCTTAGTTTTCTAAGGTACCTCCATATTGATTTCCAAAGTGGCTAAAATAATTTACGGTCCCACTAGCAAGGTAAAAGGATTCCTTTTTCTCTGTATCTTCACCAGTATTTGTTATTACTTGTTTTGTTAATCTTGGCTATTCTTAATGGAGTGAAATGGAATCTCTATTGTTTTGACTTGCATTTTTCTAATGGCTAGAAATACTGAGAATTTTTTCATGTATTTATTGGCCGTTCATATTTCTTCTCTTGAGAACTCTCTTTTCAGTTCCATTGCCTACTTATTTATTGGATTATTTGCTATTTTAGTATTTCTTAGGTTCTTTGTATATTCTGGAAATTAGTCCTCTGTCAACTGTGTAAGATGCAAAGAGTTTCTCCCATTCTGGACTCTCCCTTTATTCTGTTAATAGTTTCTTTTGGTATGCAGGAGCTTTTTAGTTTTATGTAATCCCAATTATAAATTCTTGGTGCAGTTTCCTGGGTAATTGGAGTCTTGATAAGGAAGTACTTGCCTATGCCTATGTGTTGGGGCATGTTCTTTTCTTCTAGTAGTTTTAAGGTTTCCAGGTACTCTTGAATGTTTATTTTTTTACGTGAACTTTATAATCAGCTTACCTACTGGAGAAAAGAGTACCATTTGATGTTTCTATGGAGTTTGTATTAAAATAAAATGTATAGATTAATTTAGAAATAACTATCATGTTATGCTTCCTATATGAGAGCAGGGAATGCTTTTCTTTTTACCCATATCTTCTTTTATGTCCCAGTCTCGTTCAATTTTTCTCTAAACAAATCTTGCATATTATATTAGACTTTAAATCCTTGTAGGTAATAGGCTAACGAACATGACTTGACTCTGAATCTCCATATGATTCACATACATACTAAACCAAAAATCTCTTATATTTTTCTTTAGCTTAAGGACCCAGTTTTATTTTGTCTAATAAATCCTCAGGGGCTGGGATTTAGTTCAGTTGGTAGAGTGCTGCTCTGCAGTCTCTGAGTTCCCAGGTTCGATTCACAGCACTGCAAAAAAAAAATGGGAGAAGGACATGGCAATCCACTCTCAAGGCAATCCCGAAACAATCAGCCATTGAAAACCCTATGAGGGTCACTATGAGTCCGACATGACTTGATGGCACCTAACAACACAACAACAACAATAAATTCCCATTTCAATTTTTTGGTTTCAGGATCCTCCAGTAAATACTAATCTTCATTTTAGTCTGAGTCCAATTTCAGCAGTCTTATTTCTTCTTCCTCTTTGCTTCAGTAAAATGAATTTGTATATCTCTGCTTTCACTTCCTTTGGGTATAAATACTGTTTTTCATACTGCCTGCATCATTTTACATTTTCACCAACATTTTCCATTTTCTCTATATTCTAATCAATGTTTGTTATTTACTGTTTTGTTTTTATAATAGTCATCCTAAGAGATATGAAGTAGCATCTCGTTGTGGTTTTAACTAGCATTGTCTTAATGACTAGATAGTGGAGAATCTTTTCATATGCTGATTGGCCATTTGTTTATATTCTTTGTGGAAATGTCCTTTTGGGTCTTTTGCCCATTTTTTAATTATAGCATTTGTTATTTATTGATGAATTTTAGGAGTTCTCTGTATATTGTATTGGTGAATTTTCGGAGTTCTCTGTATATTAATCTCTAATCAGGTATGTGATTTACAAATATTTTCTCTCATTTGTAAGTTACCTTTTTACTCTGTTGATAGTATCCTCTGATGCACATTTTCAGTTCTCATTAAGTTCCTTTTGTCTTTTTGCTTTTATTGCCTGTGCTTTCAGTGTCATATCAAGAAATCATTGCCAAATCTAATGCCATGAAGCTTTCCTCATGTGTTTTCTTCTAAAGCTTCTGTAGTTTCAGCTCTTGTGTTTAGAGATGTAATTCATTTTGGGTTAATTTTTGTGTAGAGTAGTAGGTCCAACATCATTCTTTTGCATATGAATATCCACTTTTCCCATCACCATTTGTTGAAAGGCTATCCTTTCCCCCATTGAACTGTCTGGGCATCCTTAATTTTGGCAACTTTTTCAGTGTTCTCATTATTGTTATAGGAGAGTGGAGTTTCCAAGATCCTATTCAGCTATTCCAGAAGTTCCTGAGTTTCACAATCTTAACCCAAAGAACTAGAATTGTTAAGTTTGTAGTACATGGGTGTTAAGTTTTCTTAGAGACTGCATAATTGCTTTGCACAGTTGTACTAATTTACACTTTAATCACCTATGTGTGAAAGTACTATTTCTATTCACAATATTGCCAGTACTTGATATTTTCACACTTTGACTTTGCCAGTCTCTGGTTTAAATGGTATCTTATTGATTTAATGTACATGTCACTGATTGTTAATTATACATAGCAATTTAAATTTAAATGTTGGATTTCCTAATTTCCTCTTCTGTAAATTGCCTGTGCCTCTTCTAGCAATTTTCTATTGCAAGTATGTTTTAGATAAATTATAAGATGAAAATGCCTATATTTTTAGCTTTTTGTCACATCTCATTGTTTTAAAGGATAATTTTTCATATGTATAATCATAACTTTCACATAAATATCAAGTGACAGAGTGTGATCAAAGATTTCAATTAGGGCTGGGAAGGCAGGCCAATTGATAGAACATGTGTTTAGCATGAGCAAGGCCATGAGTTTGATTCCTAGCACTGGAAAAAGAAGAGAAAGCGAGAGAGACAGAGACAAATTTCATTTAACTAATTAGTGAGGAAACTAATCAGTAAAATGTAAAAACAATGTCAAAAGAGAATCTGAGGAAATGACCTTATAAACAAGTATCAGGAATGCTCAGATGAATTTGCTAATAATTCAAAACTCATCAACAGTCCCAGGGCAATAATTAATTACATTGCCACTGGAGAAAATATATTTGCCTATCCTTGGACAAGAGTAATTTACATTATTATCAGTTTTCTATAAATTACAGAGTTGTAAAATAGCACAAAGACAGTGAAGGACACAGCCTCCTATATAGAATCAGATAACAACAGAAGGGTATCTTTGGTAACACATAGCTTTACCTTTAAAGACACTTCAGTAATAATGTTTCTCTCCATTTCAAAGTTCTTTATAATTTTTCCTCATGTATGGTATTTATTTCTGTAGAAGGATTATCCCATTTTATTCAAGAATGGAATTCTGAAGCTTGGAGGGGAAAGAGAACCTGTTCCCCGGCCCAAAAAATGGCCTATTGCCAACATTCTGGCACCAGGAGCTAATAACATTCCTGATGCATTCATTGTTGGTGGCCCCTATGAGGAAGAAGAGGGAGAACTCAACCACCCCGAGGTGAGAGTGAGCAGGTTTTTGTGATAAACTCAGTGCATTGACAGATGATAAAACATTTTGTGAATCGTTGTAATTTATATACATCTGCCACTTGTCAAAACAATTATATGTCAAAATGAAATTCTTATCCGTCTAATTCTGATGAAAATGTCTCTCAACTTCTTAAGTCCAGCAAACAAAATAATTTACATTAAATTACTCATTGTTGTTGTTGTTGTTAGGTGCCCTCGAGTCAGTATCTGACTCATAGTGACCCTCATAGGGTTTTCAATGGCACCTGTTTCAGGATTGCCTTGGGAGTGGATTGCCAGTCCCTTCTCCCATTTTTGCGGTGCTGGGAATTGAACTCGAGACCTCAGAGACTGCAGCACAGCGCTCTACCAACTGAGTTAAATCCCAGCCCCTATTTTACTTTATTTCTTATTTGAGCAGGCAATTGTGTTAGTTTTCTGTCACTATCAAGAAAAAACTGAACTAATCAATTTATAAATAAAAAGGGTTTATTTTTGGTCCACATTTTTGAGGCTCTAGTCTGTGACCCATTGTTTTATGCCAGTTTTGAGGCAGCACATCATGACATGTTCATGGCAGAGAAAAACAACTCACCTCATTGTCAGGAAGCAAAAGGAGAAAAGGGAAGGGACTGAAATCCCACAATATCTTTTTGGTGAGTGCCCCCAAAGATCTAAGGGGAAAAGAAAAAAGAAAAAAGAACTACAAGCAGGGTAGGGTGGCATGTCCTTGTAGTCCCAGCTACTTGGGAGGCTGAGACCAGTGGATCACTTCAGTCCAGGTATTCAAGACTAGTCTAGTCAACATAACAAGATCCCATCTCAAAATAAACAGACTAGTACTCCTCTCTAGGTGTTGATTTTTTTAAAAACTCTTACATGATTTCAATATGCATCTGCAGTTGAAAATTACTGATTAAGGTTACATGAGTAAATGTTTGGCACTTAGTAGTGGATTATATAAGGATAATCTGAGTAATTTTTATATACTCTATAAATACTTGAATTTTAAGATGGTGATACTAGTTGGAGTAGTAGTCATAATAGTAATCTGTGCTTTTATTGTGATCAACTCCATTAAAAGAACACCCCAGTGATTGAGCAAGATGATACTATGACACACAGAGAGAACAGAATTCTTTATCTTATTGGTTTGCAGGACAGAGAATTTAGGAGCCAAGCAGAGTGTATAAAGAAAAGAATTATTTGGGACTTGGAAAGCCGCTGCTACCTTGATCCTTCTGCAGTTGCCAGGTATAAGAAGAAAGGGAATATGTCTAAACAATATAGAGTGTTGATGAAGAGAAAGTTGTTCTTAAAGATTTTTGTTAGCCAAGCACTCTACCATTAACCTGTACCTCCAGCCCCTTTATTATCTTTTACTTGGAGACAGTGTTTCACTAAACTGTACATACTGCCTCTGGTCTGGAACCTGAGATCCTCTTGCTGCTGCTTCTGGAGTTGCTGGGATTATAGGCACAGGCATGACAATTATTCTTGTTATTTTCTTTCTTCCTTTCCTTTCCTTTCCTTTCCCTCCCTCCCTCCCTTCCTTCCTTTCTCTCTCTCTCTCTCTGGTTTTGTTTTTGTTTGTTTGTTTTTTGTTTGTTTTTGTTTTTTGACAGGGTCTCACTAGCTGGCTTGGAACTCACTATGTAGCCTGTGCTGGTCTCAATTTTGTATCAATTCTCCTTCCTCAGCCTCTGAGTGCTAGGATTACAGGTGTGTGCTGCCCCGCTATTCTTGTTAATTTTGTTTATATTTGAGTTAAGCAAATTTGAGACTTTCTTTTCCACTGGAATTGTACCAATTAGACACTGTGATCATCTGCTGATAACAGAGGCACCTAGTGATCATGGCTTAACCAAGGTGAGCATTTTTTTCTTTTTCATTTAAAAAGAAATCTAAGATGGGCATGGTGGTACACACCTGTAATCTCAGCACTTGGAAGACAGAGGCAGGAAGATAGCCAGTTTGAGGCCAGCCAGGGGTACATACTGAAACCCTACCTCAAAAAAATTTTTTTAATAAGGACTATAGCTGGTATGTATACTGCTTTACATCAAGTATTCAGGCTTAATCTTTCTTTTTGCTCTTCCTTCGTTAATATTTGCCTCCCAAACACAAGATTGTCTCATGGTTCAAGGTTACTAGAGCTCTAGCCTGCACATTCACATTGCTGGCAGAAAGTATGAAGAGGTGAATGATTATACATGAAAAAGTAAATAAATAAATAAATAAATAAATAAATAAAAATAAACAAAAGGCACATGCTGGTGGTGTTAATCCAAATTAGGGCTTAGTCCCTCAGAATCTTCCTGGAACCTGATAACTTCTGTTTACTTCTCATCAGCCATCTCTAGATGCAAAAATGTCTAGAAAATAAATTGTTTTAGTTGGACACATTGTCATACAGGCTAAATCAGGATTTAATTACTGAATGTCACCTAGGTTAAATCAGGATTTAATTACTAAAGAAGAATAGGTCACTTGATATTTGTGGGTAACTATTAGTATCTGTCACAGAGACCTGGGGATAGAGATGAGAAATAGAGGACTACCTATATTGGTCTGTATAAAATCTGAATGAGTAGCTCTGACTTTTTAAAAAGTAACAGATTATCTGAGGTCCTGAGTTTGATTCCCAGCACTGCAAAAATGAGAGGACATGGCAATCCACTCCCGAGGCAATCCCGAAACAATCATCCATTGGAAACCCTATAAGGGTCACTATGAATTGGACCTGACTCGATGGCACACAATAACACAACAATTTTTTAGAATAGTTTTAGATTTATAGAAAAATTGAGGAGATATTTTGGAGAGTTATTATGTGCTTCTGGTCCTCTACTTGGTCATGTTGGGTAATTCTTTTTATATTGTTACATTTGATTTGCATTTACTTATTTGCTTGTTTATTTATTTTTGGTTTTTCTTGCTCTGTAGCCCAGGCTGGCCTTGAGTTTGTAATCCTTCTACTTCAGCCTCCTGAGTGCTAGGATTACAGGGATGCACCACCATGCCTGCCTTGATTTGATGATTTTTTTTTATTGTGGATACATTGTTGCTCTTATTACTTTGAACAAATAGTTATCTCTTAAATCAATTAAAAATAAGAAAAAAATTAAAAATTTGTTTTTCTTAACTTACAACCTTTTCTGATATTCTTCCTTTCTTTATGTAGATCTGAATTTCTGAGCCATAACATTTTCATTCTATCTGAAGAACTTTTAGCATCTATCACATACATACTAGTATACATGTACACAGTCTTTTCCCATCAAGGCAGGTCTATGTGCCATAAACACCTTCCATTTTTGTTTGTCTGAGAAAGTCATTATTTCTCCTTCACTTTTAAAGAATAATTCTAATGATTACAGATTTGTAGGCTGATGGTGTTCTTTGTATTTTTGTTTGTTTGTTTGTTTTTGTTTTGTTTTTTGTTTTTCTCTCAAAAACTTAAATATTTCACTGCACTCTCTTGGTTGCATAGTATTTTTTTGTCTGGTTTCTTTTAAGATTATCTGAACCTTTGTTTTTCTGCACTTTAAATATGCTATTGCTAGATGTAGCTGTTTTGGTATTTATTCTGATTGGAGTTTTCTGAATTCTCTGATTTGTTGTATGTTGTCATGACCTTAGGACAATTTCTCAGCCATTGTTACTTCAAGTAGTTTTTTCTGCTCCTTTCTTTCTCCTCCTCCTGATATTTCTGTTATGATAAATGGCTCAAAATTCTTGGACATTGTTATGATATTTTTCACTTTTTTACTTTTTTCTTCTTACATTTCAGGGTAGGAAGTTTCTCACTCCTTCTCTCTCTCTTTCTCCTTCTCTATCTCTCTTTTTTGTCTCTCTGTCTTTCTCTCCCTCCCTCCTTTCTTCTTTACCTATTTTCTTTCCTTTGTTTTTCTTTTCTTTTCTTTTTTTCGTTCCTTTTCTTCTTCCTTCCTTCCCTCCCCTTCTTCCTTCCTTTCTTCCTTTTTTCCTTTCTTGACAGAGTCTCACTATAAAGCCAAAGTTGGCCTTGAACTCATGATCCTCCTTAGTCTCCTGTTAAGATTTTTATCCATATTGCCAAACTGCTCTCAAGAATGTACAATTTACAGCTGGGAGCTATGGAGCATGCCTGTAATCCCAATGACTTGGGAGGCTGAGGGAGGATTATGAATTCAAGATTAGAGGCAACCTGAGCAACTTAGTGAAACCCTGTCTCAAAATAAAAAAAAAAAATTATAATAAAGGGAGGCTGATAGTGCAGCTTAGTTATAGAGTGGCACATCCTGGCTTCAACCCCCCAGTATTGGAAAATAAAGTGCAATTTGCAACTGCTAGATGGATTGACATGGGAGAAGGATGGCAATCCACTCCCAAGGCAATCCCGAAACAGCCAGTCATTGAAAACCCTATGAGGGTCGCTATGAGTTGGGCACAACTTGACGGCACCCAACAACAACAAGATGGATTGACACAGTGTCTGCAACAATGGGCTTAAACATAAGTAAGATCATGTGCCTGGCACAGAATTGGGGAGTGTTTTGATCTGCTGTATATAGGGTTGTTATGAGTCGGACTCAACTCAACAGCACCAAACAACAATAACAAGAAGCAGCTGAGTAAAATTATTTTTGAAAATATTTTAAAATAGATTTGAGAAGGTTTAAAAAAATCACCAACCTAGCTGGGCATGGTGGCACATGCTTGTAATCCTAACGCATAGGAGGCTGAGTAGGGATATCAGTTCAAAACTAGCCTATCTAGTGAGACCCTATCTCAAAAACAAACAAATACTATCACCTACCTAATAAACATGTATGTGTGTGTATGTGTGTGTGTGTGTATATATATGTGTGTATATATATTCCATTACTTTTTTTGTGTGTGGTACTGGGGATTGAACCCAGGGCCTCATGCTTGCATGCTTTGCAAGTGCTGTGCCACTGAACTGTACCCCCTGCCCATTTTTTTAACTTTTTTTTTGAGACAGGGTCTTGCTAAATTACGCAGACTGCCTCTGGTCTCAAACTTGCAATCCTCCTGCCTCTGCCTCGGGATTACAGGCGTGTGCCACTGTGCCCAGCTTATTCCATTACTTTTTAAGAGAGAAGACTATTTCTCTTTAAGCTTTGCTGACTCCATTTTTGCATATAATGTTAAAGGGCTGATTTTTGATTTGCAGTTTTCAGAAGCGAATTGCTGATTGCCGGCTTTGGCCTGTGGAGATCACAAGAGTTCCTTTGGTTTTTGCACCCAAAGGGAAAGCTGGCAAATTTGATAAGGTAAATATGTGCATTCCCCAAACTATTTATAAAACTGGGCACTGTGGTGTGGGTCTATAATCCTAGAAATTGGGAAGCTGAAGAGGAGGATCACTTGAGTTTAGCATTAAAGACTAGCTTGGGCGACAAAGAGAAGTTGATGTGGGAGAGAGAAGGAAAGAAAGGAAAAGAAAATCATATGAGAAGTTCTGGATCAGACCCCACCTGTTATTCTGCTTCTAATTCTGATATTAAAGGAAAATATGAACTGATATGGCTAGTCTCTCTAGGGTAACCAACTTGTGCTAATTTGCCTTAGTTTTTTTTTTTTTTTTTTTTTTTTTTTTTTTTTTTTTTTTTTTTTTTTTTTTTTTTTTTTTTTTTTTGATTTAGCACTGAAAGTCTCACATCTCAGGAAACCTCCTGTCCCAGAAAAAAACCAACAACAGTATTATTAGCCATCCTAGTTCTTTATTGTTCACTAATAATTGTTTACCCTTTATTTCCTTTTTCTCCTTAGTCCTTCATTAGTTTTACCGTAGGTAAAACCATATTACATAGCCATTTTTCTAGGACAAAAATGGCAATGTAGTTCAACTGAGTACATTGTTTTGAATTTCTTTTAGACCCATTGATAGAATGTTTTAGACTGCTAATTAATGTGATAGTGTTCATAAGATATATTACTATTCTGAAAAGATACGGCTTTGATGGACCTAAAACATATTCTCTATTGCTTTTCCTGTGCATGTCTGGTCTTTTCTGCTCATTCATAAATTCCCTGAGGACACAAGTCATGTAATAGACTGCTTTATATCCTCCACAGTTCCTAGCATGATACATTATTGTACATAGCCAGGTATTTAACAGGTATCTAAATTATTTGATTGCTTTTTAAAATAGGCTTTTTTTGTATAATGAAAATACTATATAACCACTATATAACCACTTCCCCCTTTTGTTATATAACAAATATTGACTAAGTTTCCTTAGATTTCTAAGCCACATAATGTCATCACATGAACTTTTTAACCTAGTGTGTCATTATTATTATGGTAGGTAAAATCAAAGAGATTTCTTTTAAGTTTGGAATTGTGTTTTCTTCAAAAAATTTGATTTTTTTCTTAAAAGTTTTCTCAGCAAGTCATACAACCATTAAAATGATGTTAAGATATATTTATTAACATATTCTTTATCTTTGCAATTAGAGTTTAGATGACATTGGGTATTGCAAATACATGCTAGACTGTCATTCATCCTTCATCTGTGGCAGATACTGCTAATCAATCAAATGCTTTTCTTCTGAAGCCAGATAAATACACAAAATTTTTCTCAACAAAGACTGTGCCACTGATTGATGACATTTTAGGCATAAGTCCAAGCTTATTGGTTGTGACTGGTACAGATGGTTTGTAAAGCTCTTTTCATTTCATGTGAGTATGTGAACTAAAGCTAAGAACCAGAACTTCTGACTTTTTAAAAGTTGTTGTTGTTTTTTTATAAAGCTGCATTTTCTCCTAAGAACCAACAGGTAAAAAATGGACTTTTATTTGAATATATATGTATGTATAGTGAATTAATTTGAATATGTATGGATTCAACAATTGCCTTTAGTGTTCTTTAGCACTGTTTATATGTATTATGTAGCAATCATGGTATTATTAAATACTATGGGGCTATTAAACCCACTCGGAAGAAAAAGAAACTGAATCCCAAAATGTCTATGTAACTAGCCCAATGATACAAAACTAGTTAAGTAGCAGAGTTAGTTCATAAAACTAAGTCTTTGAATGACCAAATCAGAGTTCCATACTTCATGTTACATTGTTTTGTAGCACTAATAATTCTCTGGTTTTATTCCTTTAGAGTGATGATGAAAGTCAGCTTTCCTTTCATGGTGTGGCTTATGTTAATATGGTCCCATTGCTGTATCCAGGTGTGAAAAGGATTCGGGGAGCTTTTCATGTTTACCCTTACCTAGACAGTACAGTCTTTGAAAAGGTAAGAAAAATTTCATACAAAGTATCCTGCTAACCAGGTGTCATGGTTCACACCTGTAATCCCAGTGACTTGGGAGGCTGAAGCAGGAGGATTGAGAGTTGGAGGCCAGAGGCAGCCTGTGCAATTTAGCAAGACCCTGTCTCAAAAAATAAAAAGGATTGGAGGTGCAGCTCAGTGATAGAGACTTGTCTTGTACACTTGAAGCCCTGGGTTCAGCCCCCAGTTCTGGGAGAAAAAAAGGTATCATCCTAATTTATCCTTTATATATTTATTTACTTATATTGTTAGCATACACATCTTTGCAGTTGATATTTAGAACTGCTTGTTAGGGATTTAGCTCAATGGTGGAGCACTTGCCTAGCAGGTGTAAGGCCCTGGGTTTGGTGCCCAGAACCAGAAAAAAAACGTGACGGGGAGGGACTAGAACCAGTAATGTTATACCAGCATTGTTAAATATAGATCATTGAAGTCATTCTCCTTTGGACCCTAAAAACTTGAGGATAATAAACAAAAACTGGGAACAACTCAAATCTCCATCAATAGGTGAACAGAAGAACAAATTATATGGCATATCTATACAATTGAATACAACTTGGAAGTAAAAAGAAATGAAACAATGATACATACAACAACTTGGTGAATTTCAGATGCATTATGCTAAAGGAAAGAAACTAGACAAGACAGAATATTTATTTTATGGTTCCATTTAGTTTCAGTTTTAAGAAAGTAATCTGTGTTGACTGAAAGCAGATTTATAGTTGCTTGGGGATAGGGATAGAAAGAAAGATGGATTGTAGAGGAATGAGAGGAATATATTAGGGATGATGGAAAAATTGGTTATTTTGATTTTGGTGATGCTTTCACAGGCATATATAAGTGCAAAGTTTGTACCAATTTATAGTGCTACTAGCAGTGAGCAAAAGTTGTTTTACCATACCTTTGCCAAAATGGACATTATCATATTTTCAAGAATTGTTTAATTTTAGCCAGGAGTGGTGGCACATGCCTGTAATTCCAGCCCTTGGGAGACTGAAGTTGGAGGATTATGAGTTTGAGGCCAGCCTGAGCTAAGTAGCAAGACCGTCTCAAAAACCAAGTGCTATCCTATACATCAGACAAAGGTCTAATTACCAGAATTTATAAAGAACTCAAGAAAAAAACTCCCCCCAAAACAAATAACCCAATACACAATGGGCAAAGGAACCGCGTAGACTGTTCTCAAATGAAGAGGTCCATAAAGCCACGAAACACATGAAAAAATGCTCAGTATCCCTAGCCATTAGGGAAATGCAAATTAAAACAACTCTGAGATTTCACGTTACACCAGTAAGAATGGCCAAGATCAATAAAACAAATAACAACAAATGCTGGCGAGGTTGCAGAGAAAAGGGAGCACTCTTACATTGTTGGTGGAGCTGTAAATTGGTCCAACCACTGTGGAAATCAATATGGAGGTTATCTTAAAAAATTGAAAATAGATCTACCATATGACCCAGGTATAACACTATTGGGAATTTACCCAAAGGGAGATGTGTCATCATACCACACAGACACCTGCATCTCCATGTTCAGTGCAGAACTTTTCACAATAGCAAGGATATGGAATCAACCAAAGTGCCCTTCAACTGAAGAATAGATTAAAAAAAACTGTGGTACATATACACAATGGAATACTACTCAGCAATCAAAAAAATGAAATGAGGCCATTTGCAGCAAAATGGATGGAATTGGAGAAAATTATTTTAAGTGAACAAACACAAGCTCAGAAAGAGAAACATTATGTTCTCATATGTGGGAGCTGAATCAAAATTATAAGAAGGAAAAAATCCTATACAAAGGTCGGATCATAATAAAAGAAAAAAAAGCTAAAAATGGTATTATTATAGATGGTCTAGAAAATGTATGTAGTAGTTCTGACAAGGTAAAAAGAAAGTTCACTGCAGGAAAAGTTTCTATCTAAACAGAACTGGAACCCAAGGATATATAGAAAAATATTACCATAAAAAGACAAGTAAATGGTAAAGAAGTCTTTGATGGGTGGGTGGGTTGGGGGCAGGAAGTATACAAGAGGGTAAGGGGGAACCTATATGAATAATGTATAACAAAATGCATATATGGAAATGTCACAGTGAAAAGCATGTCTGAATGAATCACATTAAGGTGTACATTAAAAATTTCCAAAAAAAAAACCCAAAAAACCAAAAAGCAAATGCTAGAGATATAGCTCAGTGGAAGATTACTTGCATAGTATGTACAAGGCCCTGGGTTTGATCCTCAGCACCAGGAAAAAAATATTGTCTAACTTTTCAAATAAAATGATAACTTGATGATATTTAAATCTGCATTTCTTTGATTAATAAATAAGGCCAAATGTCTCTTCTTATATTTATTGGCCATTAGTACTTGTCTTGTTGTTGTTGTTATTAGGTGCCGTTGAGTCGGTACCCGACTCATAGCGACCCTCTGTACAACAGGGGAAACACTATTGTCAGTGCTTCTCTGCTGTGCATAGGGTTTTCAATGGCAGATTGATTTTTGGGAGGGGGTTGCCAGGTCCTTCTCCCAAGCCTACAGCTTCTGGTGTTCCCAGGTGGTCTTCCATCCAGGTAGTAACCAGGCCCGACCCTGCTTAGCTTCTGAGATCTGATGGGATCAGATTCCACAGGGCTATGGCTGCAGGCAGTACTTGTCTTATGAACTGCTATTTCACGTACTTTGCCCCTTAAAAATAAGTTTGTGTGTTTCTCTTCTAGATTTGGAAACCATGCGTTTATGTTTTAGAAATAGTAGCTATTTTTCTCACAGTTTCCAATATTTTCCCTAGTTGTTGAGTTACATTGTAATTTTGAGATATATTGTAATTTTGTTTATGAGTTCATTTACATATAGAAACTTTTTGGTATTCAGACTCTTCTTTGATTTCTTTTGTTCCTTTTGAGCATAGTAAATCTTCCTTTAATTCATATCCTTAATTAATAGCCAATTCTATATTTATAGTCACTATGTTTTGCTTATTTTAATAAATTCATGTGAAATTAAATTTGATCTATGTACAACACTTTTGAATTGGATTGAAAGCTCTCAATGATGAATCCAATTTGCAAGTGATTCTACTCCACATCTGAGTTTTTACCCCTCTAAAACTGTCAAAAGGATCTGGATTAGAATCAGGAATTTATGGTATCTTGTTTAGGAAATAATGAGAAGAAAACATCTGTACATTGTTCAGCACAGATCAAATATTTTGAAAATATTTCTGATCCATGTTTGGTTGAATCCACGAATGTGGATTTCACAGATATGAAGGGTAAAGTGTATGTGTGAATGTATGCGTGTATGACCACATTTTTTATGATAATCTTTAAAATGCATAAAAGTATTGCAGAGGAAATACTTCTGGCTGTGATGAAGTAATGAGGTCGTCAAGTCATCTCCACTATTTATATATAAAGCTGGACTAATTTAGAAGAAACTACTTCAATACTGAACCTGACCAAAGTCCTCAGCTGCTTAAGAAGTACTAATGCATGAAAAGCTGAGGAATGTGAGACATTCTTGCCTAGGGTGACTCTGCCTCCCCTCAGGACCATCAACTTTGCTCCCACTCAGAGAAGACTCACACAATTTGGAGAAGTGGCTGAAGGACTCAGCCAGTAGTGTTATCAGTTGAAATAGTGACCTTACTGGTGGGCAACTGACATAAAGAGGGTCCTAGAAGAGAAGAGACAGAAACGTATATAAAGAAATAATGTCTGAAGCCAGGCATGGTGATGCAAGCAGGGGTTAGGGAGAGAAAATGAAAGCTTAGCCTGAAAACATCTTACATTTGATGAAAACAATCTATATGTCCAAAAAGTTTAGAGGATCTCAGAAGTTTAGGAGGGGCACACAAAGGCATACACTATACATGTTGTAGTCAAAGTGTTGAAAGACAAAGACAGAAGATCATGAATAAAAGAGGAGAAAAGCAACTCATCACTTACAAGGGACAGTTGAAACAATTAACAGCTGATTTTTCATTTGAAACAAAAGGCAGTGGAATAGTGTATTTGAAGTTCTGAATGGAAAACAAATACAAAGGCAAAATGAGGACATCCCCTGATAAACAATATTTTTTTTGGTACTGGGGGTTGAACCCAGGGCCTCACGCTTGCATGCTTTGCAAGTGCTGGACCACTGAGCTGCACTTACAGCCCATTTTTTTACTTTTTTGAGACAAGGTCTCGCCAAATTATGCACACTCCTCTGGTCTCCAACTTGCGATCCTCCTGTCTCCGCCTGGCAAGCCACTGGGATTACAGGTGTGCGTCACTGTACCCGGTGAACGTTGAAAGAGTTTGTTGTTAGTAAACCTTCCTTACATGAAATATTAAAGGAAGTCTTTCAACTTGAAAGGAAATTACAACTTGAATCCATGAGAAGAAATGAGGAACACTTGTTGTTATTGTTGTTGTTAGGTGCCATTGAGTCAGGTCCTCTCTCACAGTGACCCTGTGTACAACAGAAGATAACATTCCCCAATTCTATACCAGGCACACAATCTTTTTTATGTTTAAACCCATTGTTGTAGACACTGTATCAATCCATCTAGTTGAGAGTCTTCCTTTTTGTTTTTTTGTAGACCTGCCACTCTCTCAAATATCATGTCCTTCTCCAGGGCTTGGTACCTCCTGAAAATGTCCAAAATATGTAAAACACCATCTAGCCATCCTTGTTTCCAAGGAGTACTCTGGTTGCATTTCTTCTAGGATGGATCTGTTCTTTTTGTTCACCCTTTGCTGGTAAATGTTGGTGGGATACACAGTAATACAGCATTTTTTTCCATTATGCAACTATTATATCACCTTTGGTTACAGTTTTATCAATTTACAAAGTTTATGGAATTTTTTGACTAATATGTAGTAAAACTCGTATGCATATATGGGTTATATTCCCCTATTTTTCACATCTAATCATGAAGTTGCATCATTTACATTGAGATTATCCTCCCCCGTTTATCCCTTTACATTGTTACTCCTCCTCTTCCTACCTTCCACTACCTTTGCTTCCCTTTGCTAGTCCCCACTCTCCTTCTTTCTACTCTTTATATTTTCTTTCTTCACTATGTTTAATTGTGCACTTTTATGTATCTATTTATGTATAGATTTTTTTCTTCCTTTAAGTAAGAGTCAGCTCCCGGATATGAGTGAGAACATATGGTATTTCTCCTTTTGAGCCTGTATTCATTCACTGAAGATGATATTCTCTAGTTCCATCCATTTTGCTGCAAATAACATTATTTCATTCTTTTTTTATTGTTGAGTAATATTTCATTGTGTTCCATTGTGTATATGTACCATAATTTTTGATCCATTATTCTATTGATGGGCACCTTGCTTGGTCCATATCCTTGCTATTGTGAAAAGTGCTGCATGAAATATTGAAATGCAGGTGTCTCTAGGGTGTTGTGACTTCTCTCCCTTTGGGTATATTCCCAGGAGTGGTACAGCTGGGTCATATGGCTGTTCTATTTTTAATTTTCTGAGGTATCTCTATATTGATTTCCAAAGTGATGGAACTAACTTATAGTCCTACCAGCAGTGTAAGAGGGTTCTCTTTTTTCCACATCCTTGCCAACATTTGTAATTATTTGTTTTGTTGATCTTGGCCATTCTTACTGGAGATGGAATCTCAGAGTTGTTTTGATTTGCATTTCCCTAATGGCTAGGGATATTGAGCATTTTTTCATGTGTTTCTTAGCCCTATGAACTTCTTCTTTAGATAACTATCTGTTCATTTCTTTTGCCCACTTGTGTATTGGGTTATTTGTTCTCTCAGGATTTGCTTTCTTGAGTTCTTTGTAAATTCTAGAAATTAGTCCTCTCTCAGATGTGTAGGAGATGAAGATTTTTTTCTCCCATTCCATGGGTTCTTCCTTAACTCTGTTGACAGTTTCCTTTGCTATACAGAAGCTTTTTAATATCATCTAATCCCATTTGTCAATTCTTCATGTGATTTCCTGACTGATTGGAGTCTTATTAAGGAAATACTTTCCTATGTCTATGTGTTGGAGTGTATTTCCTATCTTTTCTTCTAGTAGTTTTAAGGTTTCTGTTTTTTCCCCCTTTATTAGTAAATATGATGGTGTGCAGAGTAATACAGCAATTTTTTTTCCATTATGTATACTTTACATCACTGCTGGCAACACTTTCATTGACCCACAAAGTTTATGGAGCCTTATAACTAGTTTGTAGTTAAACTGTGATATTTACTTGGGTTATCTTCCCATATTTTTCCAACATATTCATGAAGTTGTGCTGTTTACATTGAGATTGATCTCTCCCCCATCATCCTTCCTCATTGACCCTCCTCCCCATCCCATCTCCAATCTTTGATTCTCTCTGCTAGATCTCTCCCTCCATCTTTCTACTCTTCATATTGTCCCTTCTATGCTGTTTAAGTTTGCATTTTTTATATTTCAATTTATGTATAGGATTTTTTCCTTACTTTAAGTTTGATTCAGCACCCATATGTGCGTGAGAACATATGGTATTTCTCTTTTGGGGCTTGTCTTCGTTCACTTAGATGATGTTCTCCAATTCCATCCATTTTGCTGCAAATGACATTATTTTATTTTTTTAATTGCTGAGTAGTAATCCATTGTGTATATGTACAATAACTTTTTAAATCCATTTTTCCATTGATGGGCACTTTGGTTAATTCCATATCTTGCTATTGTGAAAAGTGCTGCGTTGAATATGGAGATGGCAGCTGTCTCTGATGTATGATGACTCATCTCCCATTGGGTATATTCCCAGTAGTGGTATAAGTGGGTCGTATAGTAGTTCTATTTTTAGTTTTCTGAGGTATCTCTATGTTGATTTCTAAAGTGGTTGAACCAATTTACCACACCACCAACACCGTAAGAGGGTTCTCTTCTTCACAACCTCACCAGCATTTGCTGTTATTTATTTTGTTGATCTGGGCCATTCTTACTGGAGTTAGGTGGAATCTCAGAGTTGTTTTGATTTGCATTTCCCTAATGGCTAGGGATACTGAGTGCTTTTCCATGTGTTTCATGGCCTTATGAACGTCTTCATTTGAGAACTGTCTATTCAGTGCCTTTGCCCACTTGCATATTGGATTATTTGTTGTCTTGGGATTTGCTTTCTTGAGTTCTTTGTAAATTCTGGAAAGTAGTACTCTGTCAGATGTGTAGGAAGCAAAGATTTTCTCCCATTCAGTGGGGTCTTTCTTAACTCGGTTATTTCCTTTGCTGTACATAAGCTTTTTAATTTCATGTAATCCCATTCTTATTGCAATTCCCTGAGCAATTGGAATCTTATTAAGGAAATGCTTTCCTATGCCTATATGTTGGAACATATTGCCTATCTTTACTTCTAGTAATTTTAAGGTTTCTGGTTTTATGTTGAGGTCTTCTATCCTATTTGAGTTGACTCGTGCAAATTGAGAGGTGCAAGTCTGTTTTCATTTTTCTGCAGGTGGAAATCTAAGTTTCCAAGCACCATTTGTTGAAGAGTCTATCTTTTGTCCATTTTGGATTCTTAGTCCTTTTGTCAAAGATCAGGTGGCTGTAGCTGCATTGGTGTATCTCTGGATCTTCAATTTGATCTGTTCATTTTTTGGCACTCCATGGTATATTCAACACTAGAAATTGTTAAATATAAATTGATAGAAATGGTTAAATATAAGTTAACATAAAATATTTAGAAGTACTCTTCCAATTTTTACTCTTCACATCTAAGACTCAATTAGACAAAACATTATCTATATTGTTGGGATTATAACATGTATATATTTAATTTATATTATACTAGCACAAAAAAGGGAAGATAGAATGAAGCTATAGCTAGGAGAAGATTCTATATTTTACCAAATTAAATTGATCTTAATGTGAAATAGATTGTGATTAGTTAGTATGGATATTGTAATCTCTAAAGCAACCATTAAGAAAATTGTGTGTGGATATATATACAACTGAATGTAGAAATTATTCAGAGATATCATTAATATCACAGACAAGTAAATGTTGCTAGAGATCATTCAAAAGTGACTGCAGCACTATATTAACTTAGAACTGCCAGAAAGTCAACCTGGATTCAGAAGAGGGCATGGAACCAGGGACATCATTGTTGATGTCAGAAGGATATTGGCCAAAAGCAGAGAAAACCAGGAAGATGTCTGTCTATATTTTGTTGACTATACAAAGGTATTTGACTGTGTGAGGCACAACAAATTATGGATAACATTGCAAAGAATGGGAATACCAGAACACTTAATTTTATTCATAAGAACTCTGCACATGAATCAGGACACAGTCGTTCAAACAGAACAAAGAGACACTACTTGGTTTAAAGTCAGGAAAGATGTGTGACAGGGCTGTATCCTTTCACCATGCCTCTTCGTTCTCTATGCTGAGCAAATAATCTGAGAAGCTGGACTTCATGAAGAAGAATATGGCATCAGGATTGAAGGAAGACACGCTAATAACCTACATTATGCAGATGACACAACTTTGCTTGCTGAAAGTGAAGAGGATTTGAAATATTTACTGATGAAGATCAAATAACACAACATTCATTGTGGATTATAGCACAACTTCAAGAAAACAAAAGTCCTTACTACTGAGTCAGTAAGCAACTACATGATAAATGGAGAAAAGATTAGAGTTGTCCAAGATTTTGTTTTACTTTGTTCTACAGTCAACATCCACAGAAAGCAGCAGTCAAGTAATCAAAAGATGCATTGCATTGGGAAAAGTTGATGCAAAACACCTCTTTAAAGTGTTGAAAAGTAAAGATGTCACATTGAAGATGAAGGTGTGCTTGACTCATGCTATAATATTTCCAGTCAAATCATATGCTTGTGAGAGCTGGACCATGAATAAAGGAGACAGGAAAAGAATTTATGCTTTTGAATTATTGTACTGGAGATGGATATTGAATATACCATGGACTATCAAAAGAACCAACAGACCTGTCCTAGAAGAAGTGCAACTAGAGTGCTCCTTGGAAGCAAGGATGGTTAGATTGCATCTTATATATTTTGGATATGTCAGGAGGGCATAATGTTTGGGAGTTGTTTGTGTTGTTAGGTGCTGTTGAGTTGGAGTCCACTTTATGACAACCCTGTGTACAACAGATAATACACTATTGTCAGTGCTTCTCTGCTATTCATAGGATTTTCACTGGCTGATTTTTTTTTCTTTTTTTTTGTCCCTCGGTACTGGGCATTGAACCCTGGGCCTCGTGCTTACATGCCTTGCAAGTGCTGGACCACTGAGCTGCACACCCAGCCCATTTTCTTTACTTATTGAAACAAGGTCTCTCTAAATTACGCAGACTGCCTCTGGTCTCCAACTTGTGATCCTCCTGCCTCTGCCTCTCGAATTGCTGGGATTACAGGCATGTACCACCACTCCAGGCTGTTTTTTTTTTTTAGGGGGGGTAGGGAGTGGGTTGCCAGGTCCTTCTCTCAGGCCTACAGCACCTGGTGTACCCAGGTGTTCTCTCGTCCAAGTACTAAGCAGGTCCAACCCTGCTTAGCTTTGGAGACCATGGTGGTATAGCTACAGGCATATGTTTGGGACTGTGGCAGGTTAATGACAAAAAGGAACTCCAACGAGATGGATTGACACAGTGTCTTCAACAATGGGCTTAAACATAAAAAATATCACATGCATGGCACAACATTGAGGAGTGTTTCATTCTGTTGTACATAGGGTCACTTTGAGTTGGACCCAACTCAACAGCATCTAACAACAACAGCAGCAACATCATACACATATATGTGTATATACACACACACACATATGGGTATATGTGTGTGTGTGTCAACAAATGAATAAAATAGAACACCACAAATACTTATTTAATATAAGCCTGTATGCTGTGGCATGCACCTATGGTCTCAGCTAATGAAGAAGCTAATGCAGGAAGATTGCTTGATCCCATGAGTTCAAGGCCAACCTGGGCAACATAGTGAGACCACATTGCAAACCAACAAAAACAGGCCATGTGTGGTGGCTCACACCTATAGTCCCAGCTTCTTGGGAGGCTAAGATAGGAGGACTACTTGAGCTTATGAGTTTGGGATCAGTCTGGACAACATAATGAGAACCCAACTCAAAAACAAATACAAACCCAAGCAAACAAAAAATCCAGAAAACCATGCAAGAAGTCAGTAAAAAGTGGAAGAGAGGAACAAAAATGAAGACATATTGAAACAAATCATAAAATGGCAAATATAAATCTAAGCATTTCAACAATACCATTATATTTTGTTGTTGTTGTTGTTAGGTGCCGTCGAGTCAGTATCTGACTCATAGCGACCCTCATAGGGTTTTCAATGGCTGAGTGCTTCGGGATTTCCTTGGGAGTAGATTGCCAGGTCCTTCTCCCATTTTTGCGGTGCTGGGAATTGAACTCGGGGCCTCAGAGACTGCAGCGCAGCACTCTACGCACTGAGCTAAATTAGTTGGTCTAAATATAGCAATGGAAAGGTAGAAATTTTGAGACTAGATTTAAAAAATCAGGATTCAAATATGTGCTGTGTAAAATAGATATACTTTTGCAGGGTACAGTGGTACACATCAGTGACTCAGGAAGCAGAGACAGGAGGATCGCAAGTTCAAAACCAGAGGCAGCCTGCATAACTTAGGGAGACCCTGTCTCAAGATAAAAAGTGAAAATGGGGTTGGGGTGTGGCTCAGTGGCAGAGCACTTGCAAAGTATGTGTGAGGCTCTGGGTTCAACCCCCCAGTACCAAATAAATAAATAAATAAATAAATAAACTATATAGACATAGTTTCTATTTAAAAATGCAAATAGGATGAAGTAAAAAGAAAAGATATCTATGCAAACAGAACAAGAGACCAGAGGTGACTTCATTAATATCAGACAAAATCGACTTTTAAGATATGGCATATTACTGAAGAGACAGTGGCATGGCATAACAACTAAAGAGTCATTTCATCAGGAAGATGGAACAATTATAAATGTGTATACACCTAATGATACAGTAACTTCACAATATGTGAAACAAAATCATCAGAATTGAAAGAAATGGACAGTTTGACAGTAGTATTTAGAAATGTCAGTATTCTATTCTCAATATTTGATAGGACAATCAGATAGAAAATCTGTGTTAAGTATAAATTACTGAACAACCCAGCAACTCAATCCTAGAAACCCACCCAAGAGCAATGAAAACATGCATTCATATGAAGACATGCATGTCTTTACCCAACATGCATTCATACAAAGACATGGATACAAAAACTTATAGTAGCATTATTTATAATAACCCAAAACCTACAACAGTTGAAATGCCTGAAACTGATGAATGCATAAACAAAATGTGGTATATATGTTCCAGTTAAGAATCTAGTGGACATTTAGCAGCCACACTTCAGCCAGGGAAGAAAACAGGGAAATTTGTGAAGTCCTCTACTCAAAACAAAAAAGAGTGGAGAGCAGCTTTAATTATGAGACAGAGAGAGAAAGAGAGAGAGAGAGAGAGAGAGAGAGAGAGAGAGAGAGAGAGAGAAGGAGAGAGAGAGAGAGAAGGCATAAGGACAACTGGCCAAATAGTGTAGATTAAAATGATGGAGAATGGAGAACATGAGGAAATGGCTGGGAGACTCAACCCAGGGAAAACAATGGGGGAAGGTTTCAGAGGATAAAGGGCCCTCCAGGAGAGTGCATGGCATGGCCAGCAAGAAGAATTGCAAGAAACAAAAGCAGAGGTCTGCAGGATTCTCCTGGGAAGAGACTGGTCTATATAGCACCCCCCTGCAAGGTCTTGGACACTGGGACTTCAGTTTTTCTTTTCTTTTTACTGAGGGAAGACTGTTGCCATGCTGGCCTCTGGCATCACTTGAACTGTGAGCTGGAGGGAAAGAGACTGAGTGGTGGTGAGTTCCAGGGACAGAGAAGAATTGCTGACACTGCTGAAACCCTGAGCCTAACAGAGTCTATTCAGGCTGAGGCATGTTAGGGCTTCAGGAGTGCCTGCAATACAGAGAAGTGGTATTACAGGTTTTCAGGTCTGGGCAGCTTAAGAGACCCTGTTTAGGCTGTGGTGCATTTAGGGGCTGGGAGTGTCTGGACACAGAGAAGAGGTGCTGCAGGACTGGCAAGCCTAAGAGAGATGGTTCAGGCAGTGCCACAATTAGGGCCTAGGAGTGCAGGCGATGAAGGAGTGCAGGAGAGAAGGGGCACTGCTGGTCTGGAAAGCCTAAGAGAGACAGTTCAGGCAGTGAAGTGTTTAGGGCCCAGGAGTGCTGGTAATGCAGAGAAATAGTGCCACAGGAGCCAGGATGCCTACGAGATACTGTTTAGGCTATGGCTCATTTAGAGCCCAGGAGCACAGGCATGCAGAGAAGGGGCACCCCAGGACCAGTGAGCCTAAGAGACACTGTTTAGACTGTGATACATTTGGGAGCTGGGAGTGCAGGGAATGGAGAGAAGTAGATGGGGCAGTGCTGATTGCAGAGACTGCAGTGAGAGCTGGGTGCCAGATCCTGAGGCTGGGACCTACAGGAGTTGGGGAAGTGCCAGTGACCCATCATCACCCAGCTTCATGGGAGCAGGTGGGGAGAACCTCTTTATATATGGAATTGGTGAGACCTAGTGCACAATGCACAAATTTCAACAGAAAAACACAGGAAACATGAAAGGTCAAGCTGGATGGAAAGATCCAATAGACCAAAGCCCCTCAATGGAAAATTTCAAAGAATCTAGACTCTTAGAGGTGCTAGGTAAGGGATTTATAACTCTGCTTATAAATATGTTGAAAGACATCAAAGACACACCATGAGTACAATGATTCACTGGACAAAAAGATATCTAACATGGAAGAAAAATTCAACAAAGAAATTGAGACTCTGAAGAAGAACAATGAATTCACTGGACAAAAAGATATTTAACATGGAAGAAAAACTCAGCAAAGAAATTGAGATTCTGAAGAAGAATCAAACAGAAATCCCAGATACAAAACAAAGTCAGTTAACTAAATACTACAGTGTAATCTTCAGTATATAGACTTGATGAAGCCTAAAACAGGATATCTGATACTGAAGAAAAAGTTAAGGATCTTATCTACTCAGATGCCAAGGAAGAAAGATGAAACAGTATGATCAAGATTTTCAAGAGGTTTTTGATAAAATGAAGAGATGCAACCTACAAATTCAGGGGTTTGAGCAGGGCATGATGTCACGTGCCTGTAATTGCAGCAACTCAGAAGGCAGAGGCAGGAGGATTGCAAGTTCCAAGACCAGAGGCAGTCTGCATAATTTAGTGAGAGCCTGTCTCAAAAAGTAAAAAAATGGACTGGGGGTGCAACTCAGTGTTACAGTACTTGCAAAGTATACAAGCATGAAGCCCTGGGTTCAACCCCTAGTACCACGAAAATAAACAAAACAAAAAACAAAACAAAACAAAACAAAATAGGGGTTCAGGAAGGAGCTGAAAACAGCATGAGAGGATTAGGAAATGTGTTTAAATAGATATTAGATGAAAACTTCCCAAACCTAAGGGAAGAATTAGATATCTATACAACTGAAACATTGAGAACTCCAAATAGAGTAGATCAGAACAGATTCTCTCCATGACACCTTATAATTTGAATGCTAAATTTAGAGAGCAAAGAAACTATTCTAAAAGCTACAAGAGAGGATCACCAACTCACAAAGGCAAGCCCAACAGGATTAACAACTGATTTCTCAACACCAACCTTAAAGGCAAGGAAAGCTTGGTCAGACACCATTCCTGTCCTGCAAAAGAATAACTCCCAACCAAGATTACCCAGTGAAAGTATCTTTTAAAATAGATGGTGAGTTCAAGATATTCCATGATATTCACTTGTTTAAATGATTTGTGGCCACCAAGCCAGCATTGCAGAGGATCCTCAATGAAACTCTGCATATGGATAAGGTAAGACAACCATAAATACAAGATCAAAGGAATGAATAATAAACATGAGGGGAACTTAAGAAAAAAATAGGCCAAATATGAATTAAAATTAGAAATATGCACCAAATTGATGCAGAATAATAACCTCTCAATAATTACTCTCAATGTAAATAGTCTTAACTCACCATTCAAGAGGCATAGACTGGCCAATTGAATTTAAAAAACATTAAATAACATAACATGATATGTGGCATTCAAGAGACTCATCAATTTTCAGCACCACATGGAACTTTTTCTAAGATAGACTACATTTTAGTCCATACAAATGTCCTCAACAACAACAACAAAAAATAGAAATAATCTCCTTTACCTTATCAGCTCACAATGGAATAAAACTAGAACTCAAAAGCAAGAAAATTTTCAGAAATGTTATAAATTCATAGAGCCTAATAATACACCACTGAATGATCAGTCGGTCCTCAAAGAAGTCAGAGAGGAAATTAAAAAAAATTTCCGCAATCAAATGAAGATGAAAACACATCCTACCAAAATTTATGGGATATAGCAAAGACAGTTCTAAGTGGGAGGTTCAGAGTCATGAACACCTTCATCAATAAGCTAGGGAAAGCCCAATTAAATAACTTAATGACACATCTTAAGGCACTAGAAGACCAACAACAGCCAACTCCAGAAGGTGTACACAGAAATTATTAAGATCAAGGCAGAGATTAGCCAATTAGAAACTAAAAAGCCAATACAAAGAATTAATAAGACTAAGAGGTAGCTCTTTGAAAATGTAAATAAAATAGATAACCCCGTAACCAGTCTCACCAACAGAAGAGAGAAAAGGCCCAAATTAAAATAAAATTATAGAGATGAGGATGGGGTCATAACTACCAATACCAGTGAAATCCAGAAGATCATTAGGGAATACTTCGAGATATTATACTCCTCAAAAAATGAAAATACAGAAGAAATGGATAAGTTCCTTAACACATATGCATTACCAAAATTAAGCCCAGAGGACATAAGCAATCTAAATAGACCAATTACATTCACTGAAATAGAGAAAGTAATAAAAAAAAATTCCCCAAGAAAGGAAAGCCCAAGTCCTGATAGGCTCACAGCAGAATTCTATCAAACATTCAAAGAAGAATTAATATCTGTTCTCCTCAAATTATGTCATAAATAGAAAAGGAATGGACACTTTCAAACTCATGCTACAAAGGTAGTATCACCCTGATACCCAAACCAGGCAAGGCTACTTCAAAAAAAGAGAACTATAGACCAATTTCCCTGATAAACATTAATGCAAAAACCCGCAGTAAAATTCTGGCAGACTGCTTCAATGTATATTCATTATTAAAACATATAGATCATGAAAGCAAAGAGGATTAAAGTAGGGAAAGATAATGGACTAAAGGAATAGGGAGGGGCAAGAAGAAAGGGTAATGGGAGAAAAAGAAAATATCACAAATGTTGCCCTTATAGCAAAATCAGGATGTGCATTTATAGGTAGACATACTCACAAAAAAGACATGCAAGTACAAAGGAGACCATTGATGCAGAGAGAGGGGATGCAGGAGGAGGGTCATAAGAGGGTAAGGCAGAAGTTGACATGAGCAATGTACAATGAAATGCATGTATGGAGATGTCATAATAAGACCCACTAAGTTATACATTAAAAATTACTGAAAAAAATTTTTTAAAATTCTGGTAAACCAAATTCAGCAACACATAAAAGAGATCATATACCATGATCAAGTGGGCTTCATTCCACAGATGCAAGGCTGGTTCAACATATGAAAATCAATCAATATAATTCAACATACCAAGAGGCTTGCAGACAGAAATCACATGCTCATCTCAATTGATGTGAGAAGGCCTATGACAAAGTGCAACATCCTTTCATGATAAAAGTCCTGGAGAAAATGGGCATAACAGGGAAATACCTCAACATCATAAAGACCATCTATGACAAACCTACAGCCAATATCATACTAAATGGGGAAAAATTGAAACCTTTCCCTCTAAGATCAGGAACAAGACAAGGATGTCCACTTTTTCCTCTCATTCGGTATTGTGATAAAAGTGCTAGCCAGAGTAATCAAGCAAGAGAAGGAAATCAAAGGGATATAGATAGTCAAAGAAGAGGTCAAATTAGCCTTATTTGCAGATGGCATGATCCTTTACTTAAAGGACTCCAAAAATACCTCAAGAAAACTAATACCTTCAGCAAAGCTAATTAACACCTTCAACAAAGTTGTTGCAGGATGCAAAATTAACACACAAACATCAGTATCCTTCCTTTACACCAATACTAAACAGGAAGAGAAGGAAATTAAGGCACAATCCCATTAAAAAAAATTAAATATTTAGGTATCAATCTAACCAAAGACCCTGAAGATGTCTACAAGGAAAACTTAAAAACACTAAAGTAGGAAATTTCAGAGGATACTAGGAGATGGAAGGACATCCCCTGCTCATGGATTGGGAGAATCAATATTATAAAAATGGCTATATTACCAAAAGCAATTTATAGATTTAATGCTATCCTCATTAAAATTGTAGTGACAGACTTTGCAGAAATAGAAAAATAATCCTAAAATTTATATAAAAACCCAAAATACCACATATAGCCAAAATGATCTTAAGTGGCAAAAACAATGCATACTACATACTACAGGGCTATACTGGGAAAAACAGCTTGGCAGTGGCACAAAAATAGACTGAAAGACCAATGGAACAGAATCAAAGACCCAGAGATACACCCACACAACTACAGCAACCTGAATTTTGATAAAGAGGCTAAGGACATTCAGTGGAGAAACAATAACCTCTTCAAAAAATGGATGGGAAAATTGGATATCCATTTTCAGAAAACTGGAAATAGACCCGCATATCTCAATTTACATAGGAGTCAATTCAAAGTGGATAAGAGCCCTCAACATAAAATTGGTAACTTCAAAACTACTAGAAGAAAAGATAGGAAGGACACTCCAATACAGAAGCATATGAAAATATTTCTGTAACAAGACTCCAGTTGCCCAGGAAATGGCACCAAAAATTGACAAATGGGATTATATAAAATTAAAAAGCTTCTGCACAGCAAAGGAGACAACAAAATTAAGGGAAAATGAGAGAAAATCTTTGCATCCTACCCATATGACAGAAGACTAATTTCTAGAATAAACAAAGAAGCTAAGAAACCATATTCTAAGACAACAAATAACCCAGTACGTAAGTGGTCAAAGGAAATGAACAGAAAGTTCTCAAATGAAGAATTTCAAAGGGCCAAGAAACATATGAAAAATGCTCAATATCCCTAGCCATTAGGGAAATGCAAATCAAAACAACAGTGAGATTCCACTTCATTCCGATAAGAATGAGCAAGATCAAAAAACAAATAATAACAAATGCTGGCAATGATGTAGATAAAAAGGAACCTTTTACACTGCTGGTGGGACTATAAATTAGTTCAGCCACTTTGGAAATCCATATGCAGATACCTCAGAAAACTAAAAATAGAACTGCCATACAACCCAGCTATATCACTCCTGCAAATATACCCAGTGGGGGATAAGTCGTCATACCACAAAGATACCTACATGTCCATATTTAACACAACATTCTTCACAATTGCAAGGATATGGAATCAACCATGATATCCATCAACAGAGGAATGGATAATAAAAATTGTTGAATATATACACAATGGAATATTACTGAGCAATAAAAAAGAATGAAATAATGTCATTTGCAGCAAAATGGATGCAACTGCAGAATATCTTCTTAAGCAAGTGAACCCAGGCCCCCAAACAGAAATACATTATGTTTTCACTCATGTGTAGGAGTTAAATCTAACTTAATGGAAGGAAAAATATATAAATGATCAATCAGGCTTATCTAAGAATGGAAAATGAAAACAGAGTAGAAAGAAGTGGAAGGGTTCTAGCAGGGGGAGCAGAGGTTGAAGAAGGGAGCAAGTTGAGGGGAAATTATGGGGAGGGATAAAGAGGGAGAAGATAATCTCCCAACAGGTGATTCAATAATACAAATTCATCAGAAAGAAAGGGAATATATCCCATTATTGAATATGATATTTTACTATATATTAATCAAAAAGTTCTGTGAAACCTGTAAGTTGATGAAAGTGTAACTAAAAGCCATGTAATAGTTGCATAATGGAAATTGCAAAAGCCTTATCACTCTTTACTCCACCAACATTTATAAATAAAAGGGAATAAAGAAAAGAAAAATATGGTATATCTGTACAATGGACTACTATGTAGCAGGGAAAAAGGAACAGACTACTAATAAGGTAATATCTGAAAATCACAGAATTGTACAATTTAAATGAATAAATTTTATGGAATGTGAAATACATCTGAATCAAACTGCTTTTTAAAACAAAGAATGAACCATTCATATATGGCATAACCAGAAGAACCTGAAAAAGCATTATTCTAAGTGAAAAAAGGCAGACACAAAAAGTCTCATACTGTACAATATCACTTACTTATATGATAATAGCATAATTGTACAACATATCCAAGACTTGTGAACATTTGAAAAGGTTTGCATCTTTGAATCTACGTAGTACATTAATTATGGTAAGATGGTAGGAGTGTAAATGATTTTTAGTATTTAAAATTTTTCTTTAGAGCAATATAGTGTGGTGGCCCATGTCTGTAAACCCATCAACTTGGGAGATAGAGGCAGGAGGATTGTAGGTTCAAGGCCAGAGGAAGTCTGTGTAACTTAGCAAGACCATGTCTTAAGATAAAAATTTAAAAAGGGGCTGGGGTATAGCTCAGGGGCAGAGCGCTTGCAAAGTATGGATGAGGCCCTGGACTCAGGCCCCTAATACCACAAGAAAAAGTATTTTTTCTTTGTTAGATTATATTTTTAATATTATTAAGGAACACTTGACAAATAATAAACTACACATATTTAAAGTTTGTAGTTTAAAAATTGAAAGCTGGGTGGAGTGGCCCATACATGTAATTCCAGTGACTCAGGAGGTAGAACCAGGAGGATGGTGAGTTCAAGGTTAGGAGGCAGCTTGCATAACTTAGTGAGGTCCTGACTCAAAAAGTGAAAAATGGTTTGGTAGTGCAGCTCAGTGATAGAGCACTTATAAAGCATTTGAGACCCTGAATTCAAATCCCCATTACCACAAAAATAAAATAAATTAAAATAAATAAATAAATAAAAATTGAAACTACCAACACCATCAAGGGACTGAACATACACATTATCCCCAAAGTTGTTCTCATCCCTTCCATTATTCCTTTCTGTCACCGTTCTCCATCTGTCCCCTCTCTGAGAGGATGAGGGTCTAACATTTTTCACTCACCATGAACTATTTTGAGAATCATCCATGTTATTTAATTGTTATTAAATATGTATGTTATTAAATAACATCCAATGTTATTTAATTAGAAAATGGTTGTAAGATTCTTTTTCAATTATTTAGGTATGATTTGAATCATACAGAGGTTTTATTTAGACTTTAAACTTCTCTTATTCTTCCAATATAATTGATAAGTAAATACTAACTAGACAGATACTATTTCTTGTATAGAAGTAAGTTCTGCCCATCATTTGCAGCAAAATGGATGGAATTGGAGAAAATTATTTTAAGTGAATGAACACAAGCCCCAAAAGAGAAATACCACATGTTCTCACTCATATGTGGGAGCTGAATCAAAATTAAAAGAAGGGAAAAATCCTATGCAGAAACCGGAACATAATAAAAAGCTAAAGTCAACTTAATGGAGAAGGGCCAATTTAGGGAGCGGAAAGAACTAGGGAGGGATCTAGCAAAAGGAAGAAATGATGGGAGAAGAAAGAAGGGAGAGGAGGAACAAGGAGGAGTGAGGAATGAGAGAGAGGGTGACCTCAAAGTAAACAGCCCAACTTTAATAGTTCAGGAAATAATTAAAATAATACCACTAATACCAAAGAATGGTAATAGTACAAATGGACTAGAAAATTCATGTAATATTACTGACAATGTAAAAAGATAGATCACTACAGAAAAAGTTTTGACCTTAAACATAATTGGGATCCAAGGATATGTAGAAAAATATTCCCACAAAAAGACATGCAAGTAGAAGAGAGGCCTTTGGTGGAAGGGTGGGACAGGGGGAGGAAGTGCACAAGAGGGTAAAGGGGAACTTATCTGTGCAATGTACAATGAAATGCATATATGGAAATGTCACAATGAAATGCATGTCAGAATGAATCACATTAAGTTGTACATTAAAAATTTTCCAATAAAAAAAGAAGTAAATTCTGCTGCTTAAGGTTAATTTTTAAATATGTGTCAAATGTTGAATTCTTTATGATGACACGAGTTACAAGACATCAAAATCAAGTTGGGTTGTAAGGCCTCCTCTTAAGACTTTAAATAATAGAGTAGGCAGCTTTCTGTGGTGGTTTTATATGTTCTACAAATAGAGAAATGCAATGAAGTTTTTCAGGTCCTTCTCTGATTCTACAATGTTGAAATTATCTGGGAGAATAAATAATGCTTTCAAGTTTGTCCCATTAGCCTGTGATTCATTGCATTTTTTGTTTCTTTTCAGACCAAATGTTTATTCAGCTTGTTCCGCGATACCGGCCATCATTTGATTCATAATAATAAAATAGGAGGAATTAATTCTCCACTGTCCAAACCTATTTCTAAGAATGTGAAAGAAGATAAAACAGTAAAAGAAAAGGATGTAGATGGAAGGATTAGGCCAGGGGATGTGGTAGGTTCTTGGGGTGATTTTGTCTGCTTTCTTACACACCACAGACATGCACTGATTTCTTGTTTGGTGAATTGTATCAATATATTTTGCATTCTGATGTAATATAATGATCATTATTCCTGCCATTATGAAGATCATGTAAAAATCCAATTTTTGAGTTGTGTTCATTATCTTTCAGCAAGCGCCTAGTATAAAATCTCAGAGCTCAGATACTCCTTTGGAAGGTGAAACCCCTCTAAGCCACAATCCAGAAGGACAGGTAACTATGCACAAAGTTTTAGAAATTAAGTTTGACTTCATGAGACCTTTACTGGGCAAGACAGATTAGTGGAAAATGTTTAGGGTAGAATATTGCCATTACTATCTCCTATTTGCCCATGCCTAGTTTATGACCTCTGGTAAACTTGTCTTGTTGAGATTCTGTAGAGTGAGTTTGTACCGGATTAACTTTAAGAGCCTTTCTAGCATTAAAGTTTTATATCTTTATTAATTCTACTGTGTTAAATATTGTGAAGGGTGCAAAAATACATTATCTGTAGCATTTATTCAGTTTCCCTCAGAATACTCAACTATCTGGTAGGAGACACAGACTGATATATGACTAATCATAATACATAATTTTGATGAATTCTATAATAGAGGTACCAATATAAACTCCATGTGGGCTCAGAGGAAACAAAGATTAGTATCTACTAGAATAGAGCAGGCTCAGGCAAAACTTCATGAAAAAGGTGGTGTATGGCCAGGCAAGGTTGTGCATGTGCCTGTAATCCCAGTGATTTGGGAGGTGGAGGCAAAAGGGTCCCAAGTTCAAGGACAGAGGTAGCCTGTGTAACTTAGCAAGACCCTCTCTCAGGATAAAAAAAAAAAAATCAAAAGGGGCTGGAGGTGCAGCTCAGTGGTTATTGTTGTTGTTAGGTGCCTTCAAGTCAGGTCCGACACATGACAGTCCTATGTACTTGCAAAGTATGCATGAAGCCCTGGATTCAGCCCCACAGTACAAGGAGAGAGAGAAAGAGAGAGAGAGGGAGAGAGGGAGAGAAGGAGGGAGAGAGAGAGAGGGAGAGAGGGAGAGGGAGAGGGGGAAAAAGAGAGAGGGAGAAGGAGGAGGAGGAGGAAGAGGAAGAAAGAAAGAAAAGAAAAGAAAGAAAGAAAGAGAAAGAAAGAAAGATCTTAACTAAGTAGTGAAAAAGAGAACACTTTGCCAAATGAAGATGGAAGGAGAGGCATTTCAGGACCAGAGAATAAATTTAGTCAAGACACAGATAAAATTTACAAGAGCAGAATTTAGTGTGCATTGATTAATTCATTATATGGTATAGAGAAATGAAAAGAAAGAAGAGGTTCTAGAAAGAGATGAGAAGATAGGGAGAGGCAGAGGCAGCTTATGGAGAAAACTTGAAAGCCTTGCTGAAATATTTGGGCTGTGTTATATAAGTAATAAGAGACTCTTGAGCCTCATCTTGGGGACTCATAGCACAGGTTGGTTTTGTTTTGTTTTTGGTAATGTTGAGGATCCAATCTAGGGCCTTATACATGCTAAACAAGCACTCTATCACTGAGCTACATCTTCAGCCCCATCAGAAGTTCTTAAGTCACAGAAATAAGACCTCAGTGTTGCATTCCAGAATTCTTGTATGAAAAAAGAGAGACTGAAAGAGTAGTTAGGTTTCGGATTGAGGGGTAGAGGGGGCTGCAGATTTTTCTTGCAGTGTAAGGGAATATTAATGGTTTGACTTAGGGATGGGATTTTAGTCAAGAAAGTCAAAAGCTTGCAGAGGCAAGGTTTGGGGATTTGAGAAGCTTCAGGGTTGTTAATAAAGAAAAGTTAAAAATAACTCAGATTTCAAGTTTCATTTTCTGGAAGGATGGCACCATTAAGAGAAAGTCAAGAGGTAGATGTAAGAGAAATGGTAAGTTTGGCTGTGTTGTATTTAGGATACTGGCAAAAATCTGGGTAGAAGTATTCAGCAGTCAGAGTAGGTAGCTTGTGCTGAGGAGACTGAGTGGGAATATAAGAAGGTTATGAAGAGAACATTTCCGCAGGACTCACAAAAGAGGATTACTGGAAGAAAGAATGGCATTCATTAAAAACAGATCCAAGAAAAGTATTATGAACAAGTTCAACAGAATTTCAACTGAGGTAGAAATTTCTGAGAATAAAAATGAGTGCCTTTTCCTCCGAGAGATAACCACTATTGCTATATTTCTTTACAATTAACTTTCTATGTAAAAAATTTTAAAGTTGAAATCACACTATATATGTAATTATATATGTATTTTTCTCACTTAGGATATTGTGAACATTATCTTAAGTTACTAACATTTTTCATAAACTTATTTATGTGGAAATAACAAATGAGAGAAAATGTCTTTACAGCAATATTTAGAAGCAGGGACATATATTGTGTTAGAGATTCAGCTGGACAAAGCCCTGGTCCCAAAGAGAATGCCAGAGGAACTAGCCAGAAGGTATGTAGCAATGGTTCTCGTACTTGTTTTGTACATAATTTAGGTATAAATAAAAGAAACTGAATTTTGTTCCCATAAATGTAATTTTTTACATTACATTTACATAAATTACACAGCAGTTTTCTGTTGTCCTTTTTTTTTCCTTTTTTTAC
Organism: Pedetes capensis; assembly: GCA_007922755.1. Taxonomy (NCBI): domain Eukaryota; kingdom Metazoa; phylum Chordata; class Mammalia; order Rodentia; family Pedetidae; genus Pedetes; species Pedetes capensis. The sequence continues at coordinate 31,257 of VMDO01010218.1, read as the reverse complement.
AGACTGGGATTGCGTTTGTTATTCTTGGTTCCTTATTTTAAAAGCTCATTACAAAAAATTTTAGAAAATTGCCAGGTGCAGTGGTGCACGCCTGTAATCCCAGCGGCTCGGGAGGCAGAGGCAGGAGGATCGCAAGTTCGAGACCAGGGGCAGTCTGCGTATCTTAGCGAGACCCTGTCTCAAAAAGTAAAAAAATGGGCTGAGGGTGCAGCTCAATGGTCCAGCACTTGCAGAGCATGCAAGCGCGAGGCCCTGGGTTCAACCCCCAGTACCGAAAAAAAAAAAAAATAGAAAATTGAGATGAGTAAGAAAGTAAAAAAGCATCCAGATTTCTACTCCCCTGGTGATAACCATTTTTAACACCTTGCTGTCTATGCTTCTGGAGTTATTTTAAAGCCCCTATATTACACACGTACACACATATACATAATGTATAAAACTTTTTATTCTGTGTTATTGTGCTTCACTTGTTCATTACTAGCAAGTTGTATGTTTCATCTTTGTTGTTGTTGTTAGGTGCCGTCGAGTCGGTATCCGACTCATAGCGACCCTCATAGGGTTTTCAATGGCTGTTTCGGGATTGCCTTGGGAGTGGATTGCCAGGCCCTTCTCCCATTTTTGCGGTGCTGGGAATTGAACTTGGGACCTCAGAGACTGCAGCGCAGTGCTCTACCCACTGAGCTAAATCCCAGCATGTTTCATCTAGGTTATCCAATTTGTTGGCATACAATGGTTATCTCAGTAAAATTAGTAGTAATGTTTCCACTTTCATTCCTGTTTTGAGACATCTCCTTTTTTCTTAGTCAGGCTTGCTAAGAGTTTGTCAATTTTGTTGATCTTTTCAATGAAACAACTTTTTTGTTTTGTTGAATTTTCTCTTTTATTACTGCTGGTTTTATTTGTCTCCATTCTAATTTTTATTGCCTTTCTTTCTCCTGCTAGCTTTGGGCATAGTATGTTATCCTTTTCCTAGTTCCTTAAAGTATATGATTAAGTTACTGACTTAAGGGCTTTTTTCTTTTTTAATGTATATATTTAGAAACACAAAATTTCCTCTAAGCACTATATTCACTGTATCCCACAAGTTTTGGTATGTTGTGATTTTAAGGTGTTTTTTTGTTTGTTTGTTTGTTTCTTTGTTTTTTTACCTTCCCTTATGATTTCTTCTTTGGTTCATTTGTTGGTTGAGTGTGTTGTTTAATTTCCACATATTTATGAATTTTCCATTCTTTTATTATTGATTTCTAGTTTCATCTCCTTGTAGTCAGAAAAGATACTTTGTGTGATTTCAGTCTTTTAAAATTTTATTGAGATTGTTGGGTATGGTGGCCTGTAATCCCAGTGACTTGGCAGGGGGAGGCAGGAGAATTATGAATTCAAGACCAGAGGCAGCCTGCATGACTTAGCAAGACCCTGACTCAAAATAAAAAATAAAAAATAAGAAAATGGGCTGGGAGTATATCAAGAGTACAATAATGCTAACGTTCATATTTACCTTTACCAGTATTCTTTATTTCTTCATTTGGCTTTGATTTACTGGCAAGTATCATTTCATTTTAGCTGGAGGACTCCATTTAGCATTTCTTATATGGTATGTCATAGTAACAGGCTGTCTTAGATTTTGTTTATCTGTGATTGTCTTACTTTCTCTTTCATTTATTCTTTTTTTTTTTTTTTGGGGGGGGGTGTCTAGGAATCAAGCCCAGGGACTCACACATGCCAGCCAAGAACACAACCACTGAGTTAAATCTGCAGTCCTCTCCTTCATTCTTGAAGGATAGTTTTATGGATATATAAGATTTTTGGTTGGCAGGTTTTTTTCTTTCAGACTTTAAATATCTCATTCCCAGTGCCTTGTGGTTACAATGGTTTCTGATGAAAAACCAACTATTAATGTTATTGAGAATCTTTTTTATGTGATGAGTCATTTTCCTCCTGTTGCTTTTGACATTTTCTCTTTGTCTTTTGACAGTTTGACTATAAAGTGTCTTCATGTGACTTTTGAGTTTATTCTGCTTAGAGTATGTTAAGCTCCTTGGTTATATAAATTCATGTCTCTCATCACATTTGGGAAGTTTTTAGCCATTTTTTAAAAAGCTCTTCCCCTTTCCCTCTCTCTTTTCCTTCTGGAATCCCCATAATGTATATTTAGTTAGCTTAATGGCATCTCACAGGCCATAGGCTTTACCAACTTTTCATTTTTCCTTCTATTTTTCAGACTAAAATAAGACTGAATCTTATTCTATTTTATTTTGTTTTCAGTAAAGAGAGTTGAACTCAGGGTCTTATGTATCCTAGGCAAGTGCTCTACCACTGTCATAGACTATCAGCTCTCTTTTTGTTTCTTTTTTAAAATTTTGAGACAAGGTATTTTCAAGTTGTGAAGGCTTCCTCTGGCCTCAAACACATGATCCTCCTGCCTCTGCCTCCTGAGTTGCTGGGATTATGGGCATGTGCTGTGGTGCCCACCTATATAATTTTAATTGTCCTGTCTTTAAGCTTACTGATTCTTTCTTCTGCCTGATCAAATATGTTGTTGAACCTTTTAGTGAAATTTTCATTGCTGTTATTGTACTTTTCAGCTCCAGACATTCTATTTGGTCCCTTTTTATAATTTCCATCTCTATTGATATTTTCATTTTGTTCATACATCACCGTCTTGATTTCTTTTAGTTCTTTACACTTGGTTTCCTTTAGCTCTTTGAGCAGATTTAAGAGTTGATTTAATGTCTTTATGTAGCAAGGCTAGTATCTGGACTTCAGGGAGAGTTTCTATTTATATTTTTCCTTCGAAAGAGCCATCTGTTGCTTTTTATTATTTGTGATTTTTTGTTGTTGTTCAAAACTGTGCGTTTGGATACTATAATGTGGTAATTTTGGAAATCATATTTTCTCCTTCGCCTGAGTTTGCTATCCTTGATTATTGAAAGTGTAGCTTTCTTTTTAGCCAGTGTTCTGACCGGAATTTCCTTGAATGACAGTGTCTTAATACAAAAAAGAAACAAGGAACAGCAACAAAAACAAAAAAGCTCTCTATGCCGATTTTTGAAGATGGCTCTGTGCTGAAGCAATCTATTAATACTTGATCAAAGTGTTTATATTTCTGTCTCAGTCTTCATTTCTTACTTGCACTGCTGCTATGGGTCAGCAGCAGCTAGAAAGGTAGGGGTTTTCTTCTGTCTTCTCTAAGCAAGCACCCTCTACTGGGGATGCTTATGACTTTGTAAACTCCCTAGAATATACAAGTACTTTGTTTTGTTTTGTTTTGGCGGTACTGGAGGTTGAATGGAGGGCCTTGCACCTGTATACTTTGCAATTGCTGGACCACTGAGCTGCGCCCGCAGCCCTTTTTTTTCCCTCTCTCTCTCTCTTTTTTGAGACAGGGTCTCACTAAATTACGCAGACTGCCTCTGGTCTCGAATTTGCGATCCTCACGCCTCTGGCTCCGGGGTGGCTGGGATTACAGGCATGGGCCACCACACCTGGCTCAGAATATACAAGTAATTTTGAATGCTCTGATTTCCCAAATTCTCCAGCTTTTCCTGCCAAGGTATAGGTGGTTTATTGTATGCCTCAACCTTAATCTTTTGCTCCAAGCAGCTGCTCATTTCTGATACCCCTACAGTACTTTAGAGCAATGCTTTTCTACTCCAAACTAGGAAAAACAGGATGAGTGCCTTGCATCAGTCCTTCAGGGAGTCCCAGAAAGGTTAGAACAAACAATAATTTGGGAATAAGGTCTTCTCTGTCCCTTTCAGAATCAGAGACTAGTGTGACATACTGGAAACTCAGGCTGCCATATTCAAGTTTGCTGCTAAGCTGGGAATGCAATGGGAAAAAAACAAGTAAAAATGTCATATAGTTTTTCTACTGTTTCTAGATTGCCTTTTCCTTGATTCAGCATTTTCTTGGTTGCTATAAATTTTTGACTGGTTTCCAGCATTCTGACAAAGTTAATTCTGATGGTTTTTGGTTGTTTTTTTTTTTTTTTTTTATGTTTTTATGGAGAAATGGGACTTTGGAGTTACCTACTCTGCCATTTTGTTCATGTCTACACTTTACCTCCTGACATGAGGAACACCATACTCAAAGAAGAATGAAAATAAATGATAGCTTCTACCTTGAAGACTATTTATTATGTGTATTTTTAAGACTTTGGATAAATATTCCTAAATTACCTTCAAAAAAAATTACACAAGGGAGGTGTGAGACTGCTGTTTATTCACACATTCTTTAATGTAATTTTTTAATCTTGACATTTTGATGGAGAAAGTTTCTTTTAATTTTAATCCACATTACAATTTTTTTAGTGAAAAGAAAACATTTTCATATTAAAAATCTATTTATGTACGTATTTATTTATTTAGATGGTGTCTCACTATGTTGCCTACGCTGGCTTTGAACTCACAATCCTCCCGCCTCAGCCTACCAAATAGCTGGGATTACAGTCATACACTACCATGCCTGGATCACATTTTTTCATATATTAGCCATTTGAATGTTTCCTTTTGAGAATTACCTGCTTATAGTGGCTTATTCATCTTTTTAATTTTGTTTTCAAGGTATGGTGGTGCTAGGAATTGAACTCAGGGCCTTGCACATGCTAGGCAAACCTACCACTGAGCTACACTCCCCAGCCCACTAACATATTTTATATCAATGAGTTCTTAAACTTGGTAAAACTTTAAATGTGGCCCCTTTCAAAAAGTAAATTGAACATATTTACCATAAATGACATGTAAAATAAGGATGATAATCTAGAAATAGAAAATGAAAAACTCAGTGTTATGGAAACAGAAACGAAGGCATTGCTAAATAGAGCTCAAGAATAAGCATCAAATCGGAGCTGTCTAATGTAAAGTGAAGTAAGTTATGGGATTCTAATCATAAAGGAGGAAACACAGTAATCACAAAGGAGATCACATTTTTTCCTGCCATGAAATTCTAAAACAGACTTCTCATTCAGGCTGTTAAACATGGAAGACTGAGTGACAGAATAATAGCATCCTTTTATGGAAATTTTATAGCAAATACAAAAGCATATTTTTATGACTTTATCTCTTATGCCTGTTTATCCATTTAGCTAGGCTATAAAATTATGTTATACATCAACATTTAAATATTGGACTTTTTGTGAGAAACCATTATTAGCAATAAGTTCTTTATTTGACTATAGGGAGGTTGAAGGCAGATTTTCCTCCAAGTTACCCCAAGTAACAATAGTATAGAGTAAAAGCTGATTAGAATGGCAGCCATATAAAATGGCACCAACTATTCATAAAAAATTATTTACCTTTGTTTACTGGCTGAAGCATATGTGTACCAGACTGCTGCATCTATGTCATTATATAAGAACATATATGGATTTAAAGCAATCTTCAACATATGAAAAGAAGTCCAATTACTTGTATAACAAAATAAATGGAAATTAAAGAAACCCTGAAATATGTTTTTTAATTGCTGAAAACCAACAAAGCTTAACATGTCATTTTGTTGTTCATGAGGATGTTTAGAAACAGACCCTCTCATGCAAACTGGAGAGGGTAAATGGGAATGTCTCCATTGGAGAGGAATTTGGTAATAGCTATTTAAATACAAATTCATAAATCTTTTGGCCCTTTCATCTGTTAATTCACTACCAGTAATTTGTTACAATAGTCTGGATCTCGAGCGCTCTCACTTTCTCCAAAGTCCCATGTGTTAAAGGTTTGGTTTTCCCTTGGTGCTATTGGAAGATGACAGAAACTTTAAGAGGCAGAGTCTTGTAGGAGAGTTCCAGTTCATTGGAGATGTGCCTTCAAAGGAAATTGTGGGCCTCCGGTTTCTTCCTCTTTCTCTTCTTTCATGTCTTAGTCATGAGGTGAATGGCTTTGCTCCACCATACACTATTGGCATGAGGTGTTGTTCTCTTCCCACCACAAGACGCCTAAAAGCAGTGGGTCAGCCTGACCATGGACTGTGAAGCCTTCAAAACTGTGAGCCAAAACAAACCTTATATGGGAAAAGGTTTTCTAAGTTGATTATATTGAGTATTTGTTACAATAATGGAAAGCTAACCAACATATTTATCTTTAGACAAATGTTATTATCAAGGTTATCAATGACTGCTCCATTCTTAAGTCCAGTGGTCCTCTCTTAGGATCATTTTGGCTTTCCTTCAGCATTTAACCACTTTGTCTTTCTTGAGGTACTTTCTTAACCTGGACTTCAGGACACTACTCTATCTTGGGTTTATTCCTCCCATCCTGGCCTTCTTTATTTCTCTAGACTCTAAATGTTGATGTTCCCCTAGAACTCAAACCTTGAATTTTATTTATTTGTTTATTTATTTATTTATTTATTTGCGTACTAAGGAGTTGCACCTAGGGACTCACACATGTTAGGCAAATGCTGTACCACTGAGCTACACCTCCAGCCCCCTTTTAACATTTTCTTATTTTGAGACATGAACTTGCTATGTTGCATAGGCTGCCTCTGGCCATAAACTCCAAGTCCTCCTGCCTCAGCCTCCTGAGTTGGTAGGATTACAGGTATGTACCATAGTGACTGGTTTAGTCCTTGAATTTATCCTCTACATATATCTATTTCCTTTATTACTATGCAGTCTCTTTGCTCTAAATACCACCTATATGCTGATGACTCCCAAATTTATATTTCAAGCCTACATCTCTCTTCTGAACTCTATATTTCATATGTAATTTTCATAAATGGTGTAGTCAGAGTCATAGAAATCTCTCATTTGGTCTCCTTCATCTTCCACCTTTCAGTTTATTCTTTATTCTTTTTTTTACTCTTTCAGTTTATTCTTTATTCTTTTTTTTACTCAAGATTTATTGAAATATAATTCATGTACCATATGCTTTTTGCAATGGTACTGTACAATTCATTGGCTCTTAGAGTGTTCAGAGTTGTGCAGCCATCACCCTAACCAACTTTATATCATTATCTTTAAAATTGAAACAAACTCAGTATACATTGGTAGTCACTGTCCATTTCCTAGCAACCACTGCACACATACCCCCAAACTAGGCAACTACTTAGCTACTTTTTGCCTCTATGTAGATTACAAACTCTGGATGTTTCATATAAATGGAATCATACAATATATGATCTTTCATTCATATAATTTATTTCATTTAGCATAGTTTAGCATAGTGTCATCCATATTATCACACATATCAACACTTCATTTTTTTCTTTTTTTCTTTGTTTTTTGAAATAGGGTTTCACTAGTTAGTCCAGGATGAACTCAAACTTGCTATGTAGCCCAGCTGGCCTTGAACTCACAGACCTCCTGCCTTAGCCTCCTGAGTGTTGGGATTACAGGTGTTCACTACCACACCTGATTCCGGGGAACATTTTTCTCTTTTCCTTTTCTTCTTCTTCTTATTTATTTTTGCAATACTGGGAATCAAACCTAGAGCCTTGGGCATGCTAGACAAGTGCTGTACCACTGAACTACATCCATACATCAGAACTTCGTGTTTTTAATTGCCAAATAATATTTTATTATATGGATAATACCACTTTTTGTTTTTCCACTTATCAGTTAATGGACATTTGGGTGTTTTATTCTTTTTTTGTGTGTGTGGTACTGGGGAGTTGAACCCAGGGCCTTGTACATACTTTGCAAGTCTCTACCACTGGACTATACCCCTATCCCCTTTAATTTTTTTTTTTTTTTTTTTTTTTTTAATCTCGAGACAAGGTCTTGCTGCCTCTGGCTTCCAGCCTTTGATCCTCCAGCCTCTGCCTCCTGAGTTGTTGGGATTACAGGTGTGTACCACCACGCCCAGCTTGGGCATTTTTTTCTTAATGTAGCATTCTAAAATGATCATGGTCCTGTAGCCATACACTGTGGTATCTGATCCCATAAGATCTTGGAAGCTATGCAGGGTCAGGCCTGATTAGTACTTGGATAGGAGACTGCCTGGGTATACCAGGTGCTGTAGGCTTGGGAGAAGGTCCTGGCAACCCACTCACCCCCCCCCAAAAAAAAAAATCAGCCATTGAAAACTCTGTGAATAGCAGAGAAGCACTAACCATACTGTTTCACCTGTTGTACATAGGGTCACTATGAGTCAGACACTGGCTCAACGGCACCTAATAACAACAATAACTTTGACAGTGGCAAAATGTATTCTTTTATCTTAAAGTCCAATAGCATTGTTGTCATTTAATGCAGCCCTGTTATGACCAAGAGTACACTTTTTATCCTAGAAGGAGAGGAAAGAAAAGCTTGTACTTGTTTATAATCACCCAGATTTCCAAATACGTGTGCTTTCAAAAACACTATTGATGCCTCTGATGTAATCACATCCATTGCTTTCCAAACCCCTAGTCAAGCTGCCATTTTTGCATGTTTTTTTAAAAAATGTGAAAGGGTAAAGTCAGGGCTCAAATTAGCCAAAGGTACATCTTAGATACTCTCTAAGCAGCTGCTTCATGGCATCCTCTCTATCTGGTCCATAGTTATATTCTGTACTGGGGTCACATCTAGGATTTTACATGAGAGAATAGTACAAGGCTCGAGTGCAATAGGTGATCATACCTCAGGTATCCTCCACACAGATTCTCTGGAGGCTAAATATAAGAGAACATAAATTGGCAGACAATGAAGTATTTTTTAAAATATATTTTACCTGATACAGGGTCAAGGAAATGATTCCTCCAAGGCCACCTCTTACCCGTCGGACAGGAGGAGCTCAGAAGGCAAGCATAAAAGCTAGGGTGAAACTATAGGTGGTAAGGTGTTGAGTGCATGCATTTGAAAGTGGCATGGACTTTTCAGTACATCTTCCAGAAGGTGTGAAAACTTGTTTGGAGCTTTACATTTCCTTCCTTCCTTCCCTTCCTTCCTTCCTTCCTTCCTTCCTTCCTTCCTTCCTTCCTTTCTTCCTTCTCTCCTCCCTTCCTCCCTTCCTCTCTTTCTCTCTTTCTCTCTTTCCATCTTTCTTTCTTTTTCTTTCTTTCTTCCTTTCTTTCATGTTTTCTTTCTTTCTTCTCTCACTTTTTTTTTTTTTTTAGTAGTGGGTGGAACCCAGGACCTTGCCCATGCTAGGCAAGTGCTCTACCACTGAGTTGCACCCTCAGACTCTTTTTTATTTTTTATTTGAGATAGGGTTTTGCTAAATTGTGCAGGCTGTCTCTGACCTCAAACCTGCCATCCTCCTGCTTTAGCCTTCTGGGTCACTAAAATTATAGGTCGTGCCACAATGCCCACCTACCTCATATTTTCAGTCCTGGTTCTCTTTGTGATCAGTGGCATAAGTGAATAGCTTACAATGTGTAATCTTTGGTCTCAAAACTCATAAGAAAAGGACAACCTATATCTAAGGCATTTTTTGAACATAAAGGCTAACCCAGTTTTGGATTTCTATTAATTCATGATCTAGACCTCTTTGAGACCTCTATACCAGATGTTTTATGTTTTTCTAGGCAGTGAGTGACTATCACGTGCAGATAAAGATCATTTCTAGGGCAATTTTGGAGGAGTATCACAGAATGTTTGGAAAACAGGTGGCTAAACAGGCGAGTAATATTGACAGAGAAACTCTGGAGGAGCAGAAGTGCCAGCTCAACTATGAGCTTAATTGCTCTGGGAAATACTTTGCTTTCAAAGAACAACTCAAGGTAAAACATGTATTTATATTATTATTCTATGGCTTTGTATGGAGCACCCTCTCTATATAGCCACTTGACATTTTTGTTTTTGCTCTGATTATGTTCAGTTAAGTTCCCTGTGTTAGAGTATCAGTAGAATATCTACTACAGAGTCTTGGGATGGTTTAATATACATTTTGAGTGTGAGCTTGTAAGAAACTAATTCTTCATGACACTAGGCTAGGCTTTGGACCAGATTTCATGTTGCTTTAAGAGGCAGAAACTTGTTACTAACTGTAGCCAATTCTCTCTTTCTCCCATTCAAATCTGACACTAGTCCATAGAATCACTACGATTTGAGAAATAGTTTCTTAGCAATAATTTCTTGAATAACAATGACTAATATTTATTTTGGGGTGGGGGTTAGGGGTTTTAGGGGAGTGTTTATTTTTTGAGACAGAGTCTCATAGCCCAGGCTGACCTTGAACTCTTGCTCCTCCTGCCATAACCTCCCAAGTGCTGAGATTATAGGTGTGCACTGCCATACTTGGTTCATTTATTGAATGTTTTCTGTATGCCAGATAAATTTGTAAGTGCTTCACATTTTACTAATTTAATCCTCACAACAACCCTTTGAGGTGGGCATTCCCTCACTTATCCATTTTTCACATGGAAAAATGCGATATTAATTTGTTAAGTAATTTGCCCAAGGTTGCAGAGATAGTACAGGTCAAAGATAGGATTCAAATTCAGGCAGTCTGGCTCCAGAACTGATGTCTTTTTTTTTTTTTTTTTTTTTTTTTTTTTTTTTTTTTTTTTTTTTTTTTTTTTTTTTTTTTTTTTTTTAGTACTAGGTGGTTCAACCCAGGGCTTTGCACGTGATAGGCAACTGTTCTATCACTGAGTTGCACTTCCAGCCCCTTTGTTATTTTTAATTTTGTGACAGGCTCCCACTAAGTTGCACAGGCTGCCTCCAGTCTCAAACATGTTATCCTCCTGCCTCAGTCTTTTGAGTTGCTAGGATTACAGGTATGTGCCACAGTAGATGATTTAGTTATGTCTTAGTTTGATTCCTAGAACATGACTTTACCTCTCTGTTCCTCAAATTCTTTACCTACCAACAAGAGATAATACCTCACAGGTAGCACTTTAACCAGAATTCCATTCTCACAATAATGACTCACGGGGTCATTATGAGAATTAAATATGATGCATGAAAGATGCTTACCTTAAAAACTGGCAATAATGTTAGCTGAGGGAGAAATAAAGAAGCTGCCTGGCCATACCAACATTGTATGTTTGTACATTAGTTCTTTGCTCCTGATGTGTGGAGCATATATTGCAAGATCTCCAGTGTATGCCTGAAGCTGTAGATAATACCAAACCCCATCTATGTTCTATTTTTTCATATGCATAAATACCTATGACTTTTTTGCTTAAAGAAAGCACTTTATGGTTTTTCTTTGGCATATCCAAATTGCTAGTGTCACTACTCTTATCCTTTGTTGCCATTAAGTAAAATAAGGGTTGTTGAATATGAGTGCTGTGATACCCCAACAGTTAATCTGATAAAAAACATAGCAGAAGTAATTGGTGACTGGCTTATACAGTTTAGAAGTGCTACACAAAGAGGTGATTCCTATAAGGGGCAGGATGGAGCAAGGCAACATGAGATTTTATCACACTGCTCACAATGGTGCTTAACTTAAAAGTTATGACTTGCTTATTTCTGAAAATTTCCACTTATTTTTGGACTGCAGTTGACTATGGGTAACAGAAACTGGATAAGGGAGGACTACTATGTTTATATAGCATCTTAAGCTTCTACTTCAGTTTTCTTTCCTTGGCTTCAACCATTTTCTAAAGTAAGATAATAATACCACAACTACATATCCACTTAACAAATAAGCTAACTGAGGTACCAAAGTGTAAAGGAATTTATAAAGTTGTATAGTGGCAACAGGGAGAAGGACCTGGCAACCCACTCCCAAAAATCAATCCGCCATTGAAAACCCTGTGAAAGCGCCGGGCGTGGTGGTGCACGCCTGTAATCCCAGTGGCTCGGGAGGCGGAGGCAGGAGGATCACAAGTTCGAGACCAGAGGCAGTCTGTGTAATTTAGCAAGACCCTGTCTCAAAAAGTAAAAACTGGGCTGGGGGTGCAGCTCAGTGGTCCAGCACTTGCAGAGCATGCAAGTGCGAGGCCCTGGGTCCAACCCTCAGTATCACACACAAAAAAAAAAAAAAGAAAGAAAGAAAGAAAAAAAACCCTGTGAACAGCAGAGAAGCACTGACAATAGTGTTTTGCCTGTTGTACGCAGGGTCGCTATGAGTCGGATACCAACACAACGGCACCTAACATAAGGGCAACATTTTGTGTCTGTGTGAGGGGGTTACTGGGGGTTGAACCCAGGGCCTCATGCGTGCATGCTTTACAAGTGCTGTACTACTGAGCTGCACCCTCAGCCCATTTTTTTACTTTTTGAAACAGGATCTTGCTAAATTATGCAGACTGCCTCTGGTCTTGAACTTGCGATCCTCTTGCCTCCACCTCCCCAGTAGCTGGGATTACAGGTGTGTGCCACTGCACCTGGCTAGTGGCAGCACTTTAAACAGAATTCCCTTCTCACAATTCTCAGATCAGGCATTTCTTACTTTCTCCTCTGAACCATATGACTGCTATGAGAGACATAATATGCAATCCTACTGCTAAGGTCTTCTTTAGTTGTATGACCTTATTCACCTGATCTGAGTCCTGTGTTGACCCTATTAATTATGATGGTGACATCAAGAAAAGAAGTCATGCTGATTGGGAGTATCAGAAGGCTGATAGTCCAGTAGTCACAGGGGAAAAACTAATGACCACCTAAATTTTTTTTTTGTGTGTGTGGCACTTGGGGGTTAAACCCAAGGCCTTGCACATACTTTGCAAGCACTCTACTACTGAGTTGTACCCCCAGACACTTAAAAAAAATTTTTTTTTTTATCTTGAGACAGGTCCTTGCTAAGATGCACAAGATGCCTCTGGGCTCAAACTTGCAATCCTCCTGTCTCAGCCTCTGGAGTTGCTGGGATTACAGGCATGTGCCATCACACCCAGCTTCATCTAAAGTTTTGATGAGCCTTAGACCAGAAGCCCTAGGAATATCTGTGCTGCCAGTATGGTGTTGAACTGTATTATCAGAAGGGTAATGTGTATGTCTTCCAGCATGCTGTAGTAAAGATTGTGAGAGAGAAATACTTGAAGACAACATCATTTGAAAGCCAAGAGGAACTGCAAACATTTATAAGTGAGCTTTATGTGTTCTTGGTAGATCAGATGCATGTGGCCCTAAACCAGGTAGGTGCCAAAAACTGAGAGCCCTTTCTTTCTCTACAGTGCAGCAGGGTTTCCTTTGGAATACTCCTTCCTTTTTTGCTTCTTTTCTTCCTTTGTTCAACAAATATTTAGTGAAATGCCTGTTCTGCGCTAGGCACTGAAAACACAAACACGAATAAGAAACTGCTGTAGACTAATTTGTCCTTTTCCTTAGCCTGCAGCACCTAACAACAACAACAACAACAACAACAAGACTAATTTGAGGGAGAAAAACTGATATGCTCTTTTAATTTCCTAGAGAAATAATTTTTATCTTTAAAAACTGTGATGGAATTTTTAAAAAATAGATAAAATAAGCTATGGAAAATATGAAACAAAAATTATTCTCTTTATTCTGGAAATGTGCATAATTCTCAATTTTTCTTCAAAATAGTAAAAACAAAAACTATTCTTTTTCAGATATTACATTCAAATAACAATAACACTTCAAACATGCCCTTTCTGTGACTGTTAGTCTGGTCTCCAACCACTTGTCTGTTTTTATCTATATATATATTTATATGGCCTGCAGCCATACCCCTGTGGCGTCTGATCCCCTCAGATCTCAGAAGCTAAGCAGGGTGGGACCTGGTTAGGACTTGGATGGGAGACCGCCTAGTAACACTAGGTGCTGTAGGCTTGGGAGATGGACCCGGCAACCCACTCCCAAAAATCAGTCCACCATTGAAAACCCTATGAACAGCAGAGAAGCACTGACAATAGTGTTTCACCTGTTGTACATAGGGTCACTATGAGTCGAATACCAACTCCATGGCACCTAACAACAACAAGAACAACAATATATTTATACAGCTTGCATCTTGTCTTATTTTGCTCATTTTTGTATGTATTTAGTTATGGTTTGCTTGAAAACAATGACAAAACCAAATACTTTGATTTTGATTTTGAGCAGCTATGCCTCCTCAAAGCCTCTTCTATTTTCTTTCTTTCACTGTGGTTTTTATCACCTGCACCTTTCCTTTTACCTGGTTCAGCATTCTTGGAAGAGGTAGGGAAGGCGTGTCCATTATTGTCGGATTAAGAGAGTAATCCTACCTTGGCATGGGTAATATGGATGACTTGGTTTGGAAAGCAGTTGAGAGTTGAGCATGGGATGGGAATTGCTGTTGCCGTCTCTCCTCAAGGAGCCCTTGTCTCATAGAAGAGAGGCACAAAACACAAATAACTGTAGTAAAGTGAGGTAAATGTAGTGATAGAGGTATGTGTGTAAAAGAGCAGTTTAGGGACACCTAAAGAAAAAGGGATCTATTCATACTAGAACATTTCTAAGAAGTGTTCACTGAGGAGCTATGACTTGTTCTGGGCCTTCAAAGCTTCAAAGTTCTTGAGGTGGATATTTCAGAGCATTGAGTCACGGTGAACATCACAAAGGCTTAGGAGCTTGGAAGAATGTGGTGTATATGGAAACTAGACAGAATTCAGGAGCAGAGGTTCCAGTTGTTGAGGGGTGGAGACGCCGGAGATGAAGCTAGGGAACTGTTCCTGTTGAGGGATTTGGGAGTGTGAAGGGAAGCCTTGTTTGCCATACAAAGAAGTGTTGACTTTTTCTCGTTAGCAATTGGGAGCAATAAATTGAACTCATTTTACACTGGAGTGTAGTATGATCAGGTTTATATTTTACAAGAAAATAGCCCATTTTAAGTGGACTTAATGACAAAAAAGGTGAAATATTTGGAATGTGTGTTCTGGGAGTGAGGTATTAGAGGTAGAATAATTTTGGTTTGGGATACAATATGGTTCTAGAGGGCTGGGATATAGCTCAGTTGGTAGAGCACTGCGCTGCAGTCTCTGAGGTCCCAAGTTCAATTACCAGCATCTCAAGAATGGGAGAAGGACCTGGCAATCCACTCCCAAGGCAATCCTGAAACAGTCAGCCATTGAAAACCTTATGAGGGTTGCTATGAGTTAGATACCAACTCAACGGTACCTAACAACAACATGTTTCTAGAGGGCTTTGGAACAGAGGGATAAATTAGTGATCAGAAGCTCTCTTTGGCCCATCTCAAATTTGGTTTTATGTTCCACATTCCTTAGTACTTGTTATTCCTTAACAAGTATTCCTTATACTTGTTAAAGTCATTGATACCATTTTTTAATTTTAATTAAAGGATTGTAGGGGTCTTTCTTAGCTATAATTTCTGACTCAGGATATCATTAATTACACCAGACCTGCTCTTCCAATGTGGGTATATAGAATATATTATTTTTTCTGGTTTTCCTCCTATCTTTCTGGATGTTTCTAAAATGTCTCCTTTGTAGGATCTATCAATCTACATATTCCATTAAAGGTAGGGATCTGGGTTCCAAAGTTTTACCCTTAATCTCCTGTTTTCTCCATGGAACCTGCTTACCTGTTTCATGTCATGGTCCCTAAAAATTGATATTTGTCCTATTCTGTTATTGCTAGATACCGTTGAGTCAGGTCCAACTCTTGGTGACTCATAGTACAACAGAGTGAAAAACTCTCTGATGCTGTGCCATGCACACAGT
This sequence comes from Pedetes capensis, assembly GCA_007922755.1. Classification (NCBI taxonomy): domain Eukaryota; kingdom Metazoa; phylum Chordata; class Mammalia; order Rodentia; family Pedetidae; genus Pedetes; species Pedetes capensis. Next base: position 15,786 of record VMDO01010218.1, on the reverse strand, counting down.
CTTTTTTATAATTAAGCCCATTGTTGCTGACACTGTGTCAGTCCATCTGGTTGAGGATCTTCCTTCTTTTCATTGATCTGCCACTCTCTCAAACATCATGTCCTTCTCCAAGGATCTCTCCTAATAACATGTCCAAAAATACGTGAGATATAGTCTAGCCATCCTTGCTTCCAAGGAGCACTCTGGTTGCATTTCTGGGAAGAATCTGTTGGTTTGTTTTTTTTTATAGTCCATGATATATTCAATATTCATTTCCAGCACCATAATTCAAAAGCATCAGTTCTTCTGTCTCCCTTATTCAATGTCCAGCTTTCACAAGCATATGATGTGACTGAAAATATCATGACATGAGTCAGGTGCACCTTTATTTTCAATGTGACTTTAAAGAGGTCTTTTGCAATAGCTTTTCCCAATGCAATGTGTCTTTTGATTTCTTGACTGCTGCTTCTGTGGGTGTAGAACCAAGTAAAGCAAAATCTTAGACAACCTCAATCTTTTCTCCATTTATCATGAAGATGAGGAACTCTGACTGCCCTCAGGGTAGAGGGGAGTTGTTTCTGCCTTAAGCACTTTTTTACTCACTTCTGTGAGTTCATACTATTGGTATTAAGATACCTGAGCTTCTCTCTCAGCCTTGATATTTGCCTCTTAGTTCCATGTCTTTCTCTTACTATATTGGCAAGTATGTAAGAAACCTCAGTCTCATTTTAAAGTTCATAACTGTATCTCACATCTACTTAATTCTCATAACTTTTTCTATTTATAATTGCTTCATTTTGTTGATTAACATCTTCATGATGACAAGACCATGCCAGATGATCTACAAGGGACTATTACAACCATTCATACAAGCAACGAACAGCTTCGACTCTTTGCATTTGAAGCAGAAGTCAATGAGAACTTTGAAATGGCAGCAGTGTATTATGAAGAGGTAATTAAACATCTTCCCAGTGATTGTTGTTATTATTTGCAAATATGGATGTAAGTGTTTTTGGTTGTTTAAATTCAAACTTGATTGGTGAAAAGATAGACACATAGATTAGTACAATAGAGTCCAAAAATAGATCCACATGAATAAAGCCATTTGATTTTTAATAAAGCTGTTAAAGAAAAAAGAAATTGAGTCAATAAAGGATTATCTTTTCAACAGATAGTGTTAGAACACTTTGTCATCCATTTGCAAAATAAATGAATGTCAGCCTAACTGTAAACTTTTTTATAAAAATCAACTCCAAATGGATAATAGATCTAAATATAAAACTTCTAGAAGAAATGTAGATTTTCTTGACCTAGAGTTAAGAGTTCTCAGACATGAGACCAAACCACAATCAATTAAAGAAAAATGTGGTAAATAGAACTTCATCAAAATTATGCTGTATGAAATATATAAGAAAAAGAAAAGAAAAAAGTACAAATTAGGAGAAAATATTTGTGGAACATATATCTGACAAAGGATTTGTATCCACAATATAAAGAGTTTTCCAAATTCAGTATTTGTGTATAAGCATTTGAGTACCTGGTTATAATTATTTTTGGTATATACCTTAGAATGAAATTTCTAGGACATATGATAATACTGTATTTAAGTTTTTAAGGATTTTGGTTGGGATTTTGATGGGTATCATACTGTATCTGTAGATTGCTTTCAGTAGTATTAACATCTTAATGATACAAAGTCTTCCAATCCATGAACATGAGATGTCTTCCATTTATTTATGTCTTTTTAAATTTCTTTAAGCAGTATTTATAGTTCCCACTCATTATGAGGTATCTTTTTTCCCCATATTTATAGATAAATTTGTATTTGCCACCACAAGATTAGCCTGCAGATGTAGCTCTGCTGCATCCGATCCCGTCAGATCTTGGAAGCTAAGCAGGGTCGGGCCTGGTTAGTACTTGGATGGGTGACTGCCTGGGAACACTAGATACTGTAGGCATGGGAGAAGGACCTGGCAACCCACTCCCAAAATCAATCTGCCACTGAAAATCCTAAATAGCAGAGAAGCACTGAGAATAGTGTTTTACCTGTTGTACGTAGGTTCGCTATGGGTTGGACTCTGACTCGATGGCACCTAACAACAATAACAACAACCACCTCAAGATTATAGCAAACATTATTACATATGATTAGTATACCATAAAATGAAACTTTGGGATCTCAAGGTATTGAATGAGTGTAGGCTGAGCAGACACTGGGAAGAAATGGCTTGAAGATTCAATTTTTAAATTATTTTAGGCTAGGCACAGTGATTCACGCATGTAATCCCAGCAACTTGGGAGCTGGAGGTAGGAGGATCTCATATTAGAGGCCAGAAGAAGCCTGTGAGACTTAGTGAGACCCTGTGCAAGATAAAAATTAAAAAATGGGCTGGGGGTGCAGCCCAATGGTAGAGCACTTGCAAAGTCTGTGTGAGTCCCTGGGTTCAACCCCTAAGTACCATAAAAATAAATTAAATAAATAAATAAATAAATAAAATTATTTCAACGATTTTTTCAACCACCTATTGAATGCCAGGATAGTAATTATCTTAGTCATTTGGGATTACATGATGAGTGAAGAAGGAGGAGGAGGAGGTGGAGGTGGAGGAGGAGGAGGAGGAGGAGGAGAAGGAAGAGGAGGAGGAGAAGGAAGAGGAAAAAGAAGAAAGGAAGAAGAGGAAGAGTGGAGGAGAAGGAGGGATGGGAAGTTATGGCCTCTGATTTCATAGAATTTATAGTATTTATGGAGCGTTTCCTTCTGTGATGTTATATGCACAGAAGTAAGACTAGTGTCACAATAACATTGACCCTCTGGATGCTTTGTGTACCTAGAGGTTGGTCCGTGAGCCCCAGAACCTGGATCACTGGCTGGACTATGGTGCCTTCTGCCTCCTAACTGAAGACAACATCAAAGCACAAGAATGTTTTCGGAGAGCCCTTTCCCTGAATGAGAGTCATATCCACAGGTAGAGATTGAAGGGAGCTATAGACAAGCTTCTACATGGAATTGTTTTGGTTCCATGAATGTGACATGGAACTGAGATTCTAACCATGTAAGTGGTCTCTTTTCAGCTTGTTGCTCTGTGGTGTCCTGGCTGTATTGATGGAGAACTATGAGCAAGCAGAAATTTTCTTTGAGGATGCCACTTGCTTGGAACCAACCAATGTTATAGCCTGGACTTTACTTGGTATGTCATTTTCTTGTGATATGAATCTGGTTTGTTTTGTTTTGATCAATTATAAGATTCTTTTAGGGCTGGCGATGTAGCTCAGTGGTAGAAGAACTTGCCTAGCATATACAAGGCCCAGGTTTCAATCCCTAGTACTGCATTAAAAATAAATAAGTAAACAAAAGGATTCTCTCTTTCTGTTTTTACTCTGAATTAGCTCATCATGTAGTTCTTAAACTTTGGTAACAATATGAGTGAAGTAAGTAAAGTGGTGCAATTCTTCATTATATGATGGTGGGATATTAGTCATATTTATTTCAACTTCTTTATTTCCTCAGGTTTGTACTATGAAATTCAAAACAATGATATTCGAATGGAAATGGCATTTCATGAGGCCACTAAACAGCTTCAGGCCCAAATGCTCCAAGCACAAGTAACAAAGCAAAAGAGCATGGGTACTGTAGAGTATGTGGAAGGAGGGAAAACTGAATACGGTTTAGGCCCTTGGGGAACCACAAATGGTTCTTCTACAACAGCAATCAAGGTTGAAGCCCCACCAGGTAGGAACAGGGAGTTTAGATGGTGAGTAGCTATTGGGAAACTTACTGGCCTTATGAATAGGACTTGGCACAAAGTAGGCACTAAGTAAATTTTTGTTAAATGAATGAGCACTAGAGGTCTTAATTATTTCAGGAATATCAGGAAAGACTCCTTACTTCTAAATATTACTTCATTCAGATGATTAGTGGTCTAAAGCTTCTGTTGAGATTGTTTTTTGAATCTTAGAGAATTTATTTTCTTCTTAAGTATCCCTAAAATAAGGCTACTACTGAAGTAGACTGTTTTTTCTTTTTCCCTTCCTTTCCTCCCCACCATGTAAGGTCCCTGTCTTATGATTCTTAAATTTATTAATATACTTTTTAAATTTATTATTTATTTATTATACCATTCCCCTGCACTGCCCTGTCTTCATTGCTAGTCTCTTTCCCTCTACTTTAAGAAATCAGAAATCAGTGATTCTAATGTATTTAACATGTATGCTTTTGTTTTGGTGTTTCTTCCATTTGTACATTATTATTTTATGTGCATTAATCTTTTTAAGTTTGTCTGATGTATAACTGACATTTCATAAACTGCACATATTTGTATATTCAATTTTATAAATTCTTATGTATATATACGCCCATGAAAACATCACCACAATGAATGTAATAAGTACTTCCTCATGCTCAGTTGTGATCACTTTCACCTGCCTCTATTTCCAGACGATCGATGATCTGCTTTCTGTCACTAGAGATTAATTTACACTTTTTAGAGTTTTAGAATTTTAGAAAAATACTAGAATTCTAAAACTTGTAGAATTAAATAGAATTACACATTATGTGCTGATTTTTGTCTTACTTTTCTCACTGAGTGTAATTCTTTTGAAATCAACAGTGGCACTGCTTGTATCAGTTCTTTTTATTCCCAAGCTGTATCCCAGTGTATAGAGATAGCACAATTTGTTTATCTACTCATCTGTTGGTAGATATTTGATTGCTTCCATTTTGAGACTATTGAAATAAAGCTATTGTTTGCTTTATTTATTTATTAAATAAATTATTATTTAAAAAAAGACATTTATTTGTATGGAGGTGTGCTTTTATTTAATTTAGATAAATACCTAGGAAGTGAATGACTAGGGCCATGGATTATTTGGCAATGTGGTTTTTATATTCTAAATGTTTGGAGATTTTTCCAGATTTCTTTGTTTTTTATTTCTAATTTAATCTTATTCTGGTTAGAAAATATACTTTGTATAATTTGAGTCCTTTTAAAATTTATTGAAACTTGTTTATGCACCACCATATGGTCTATATTGGTATATGTTCTATCTACACTTGAATATGTATCCTGCTTTTGTTGAGTAGAATGTTGTATAGATGTCAATTAAATCTAATTAGCCAATTGTGCTATTTAATTCTATATCCTTTGTAATTTTGTACCTATTAAGTTTTGTTGTAGTAATTCTTCCCTCAACTCACATGTTTCCAATTAACTTACTATAGTTTCAGAGTTTCACATTTAGATGTTTAGTCTATAGAACTCCATTTTCAAAGTGATGCTTGGTAGACATTCAGTTTTATATTTCTCCATATAGGGATCTAGTTTTCTTAACATCATCTCCTAAACAATCATTATTTCTTCCTTTGATTTAAGGAATATAATCTTAAACTCTGAGTTCTTCATTCTGTTGTATTGGCTGACATAAAAATACACAGAAAAATATGAAAAGGGGTATGACCGATATATCCTTTTACTGCTGTGGTTTTGTAATATAAATATATCACACTTTTTCATTGTGGTGGTGGTTTTGTAGTGTGCTTTACTATCTGGCATATCAGGTTTCCCCTCTAATTGTCTTTATTACAGCTTACTTAGCTATTCATGGACTTTTATTTTTCTGTGTGGATTTTATAGTGAATTTATGAAGTATATTTCCAAAATCTAGCTGAAATTTTATTTGAACTACATGGAAATTATAGATTAGTTTGGGGATAATATTTTTATATTAGTAAGCCATTCTATACAAGTGTGGGGAAAATTTTTCTGTTTACTCAGATGATCCTCTGTGTTCTTTATTAAAGTTTTAACATTTTCTCCAAGGAGGCCCTGTTAAGGTAATTTATAGTTGTTTTGTAGATTCCAGTACTATCATTATTAGATTTAATTATATTTTCTAGTTACTTATTACTATTTTTTTTTTGAGACAGTCTCTCATTATAGCTCAGGTTGACCTGGAACTTGCTATGTGGAGTAGGCTGGCCTCACACTCCCATCAGTCCTCTTGCCTTAGCTTCTTAAGTGCTGCAATTACAGGCATGCACCACACCTGGCTTACTGTTGTTTTTTTTCAATCTATGCTATTGTTTTATAAATTGAACCTGTGTATGGCAGCCACATTCAACTTTTGATTCTAATGGTTATTGATTCTTTCATTTCATAAAATATGATTATGATATCGTCTGCCAATAAAGAGAATTTTGTCTTTTTTCTTCCTAATCTTCACATCACTAATGTGTGTTTATTTCCACCAATAATATGTTATTTATTAATTATGGTAATCTATCTTGTCTTCTTCCCTATCATTTTTTTCTATGTTTGTGTTCTGTGTTTCATATTGTTACTCATGGCATTTTATGCTTTTTAGGAATTTATCAATTTTATTTAAGTTTTAAAAATTTGTTAGCATTTTTTTCATGTTCGTCTCTTATTTTTAATATAGACTGTGTCAGTAGCTGTTTATACCATTTCGTTTCTGTTGTTTGTGTTTTGTTTTGTTTACTTTGTTTTGTTTTATGAGACAGGGTCTCACTGTGTAACCCAGACTTCCTTGAACTTGCCTCAGCCTCTGCCACAGCCTCCCCAATACTGGGATTATAGGTACCTATCACTATGCCCAGATTTATTTGCATTTTATTTACTTACATCTAGTGTCTTTTTCTCTTGATTTATATCGCCAAAAGCCAAACTTAATCTTTTTAAAGAACCAGTTTTTGGTGTTATTAAGCTTCTTTATTTATATTGTTTTGTAAATCATTGTTTTATTCTTCACCTCTGCCCTCCCCTCCCCCCCCCTTTTTTTTTTGATACAAGGTCTTGCCATATAGCCCAGGCTGGCCTGGAACTCACTGTGTAGACCAGGCTGGTCTCAAACTTGCACCGATCCTCCTGCCTCCCTCCTGACTGCTGGGATTACAAGCATGAGCCACCATGCCTTGCTTATTCCCTTAAATTTTAAATATTTGTCTTTATTTCCTTTAGATTTGAAATGTTCTTTTTTCAGTTTCCTTTATGTTCATATCTTCCTCCCACCCCAGTACTGGGGGGTTGAACCTAGGGCCTTGCTCATGCTAGGCCAGTGCTCCACCACTAAGTCAAACCCCAGCCCTTTTTTATTTTTTTATTTTGAGACAGTGCCTTGCATCTGTTTGTTGAAACATCTCTATTGGTATCCATACAAGTCTTTATTTTACTGTTCTTATGTGCTTAATATCTCCAATCTTATGTGTTTAAAAATTACTGTAATAAAAATCTGAAAAAACATTAGGTTGTAAATAATTTCAGAATTTGAGGAAACTTTCTTATGCCTTCTGGTAGACAGTCTTGTTTAGAGAAGTTCAATGCTGTTGTGATTTCTAGTTCTTTATATCTGACCTACTTTTTAAATTTTAAAATTATTCTCTTACTCTGAAGTTTTAGCGTGATGAGCTTTGGTATTTTCATTTTCTTTTCTTTTGTAGATCTTGCCAATCTGAAAATTTGTGCCCTTTAGACCTGGGAAAATTTCTTGTTTTGTTTCTTTGATATTTTCCTCAATGCCATTCTCTCAGTGCTTTCTTTTTGGAAACTCTACTTATCAAATATTGACTGCCTGGACTAATCTCACAGTTTTCTTTTTCTCTCTTAATTTTCATCTTGTTGTGTTGTACTTTCTGCTGTAATTTCTCAACTTTTATCCCTTGTATTAGGGTTTTTGTTTTGATTTTGTTTTCAGTACTTAGGGGTTGAGCCCAGGGCCTCACACATACTTTGTAAGTGCTCTATGACTGGGCTATTCCCCCAGCCCATTTTTCATTTTTTATCTTGAGATAAGGTCTTGCTTAATTATTCTGGCTGCCTCTGGCCTTGAACCTGCAATGCTTCTGCCTCCATCTCCTCCTGAATACTGGGATTACAGACATGAGCCACCTTTTTTTTTTTTTTTTTTTTTTTTTTTTTTTTTTTTTTTTTTTTTTTTTTTTTTTTTTTTTTTTTTTTTTTTTTTTTTTTTTTTTTTTTTTTTTTTTTTAATTTACCAATAGGTTTTCTTTGTCATTGTTGATGTTATTGTGCTGGGGATCAGACCTAGTAGCTCATACATGCCCACTTAGCTACATCCTTAGCCCCAAGAGGTGTTTTTTGTTTATTTGATTGATCTTGTTTCGTTTTGGGCCTTTTTTTTTTTTTTTTTTTTGAGACAGAGTTCCTTTATTTGGCCCAGGCTGGCCTCAAACTTGCAATCTTTCTGCTTCAGCAACCCAAGTGCTAGTATTACAACTATGTACCACCACACCCTGCTAAGAGTTCTTTTTTGTTGTTTTGTATCCTCATACTTTAATTTTCAGATTTAGTATGTTTTCTTTCTGTATTCAAGGATCATAAGTATACTGTTGGAGAGAATTTTCTTCTCTTGCCATTACCCTCATGAGTACTTTTTTCAAGTCTTCTATATGATATTTTATTTGACCTGTCAGCAAGAGTAGTGTTTTAAAATTTCTTAATCTGACTAGGAATATATCTATTTTTCCTTGTAGTTATGCCAAATTTTTGTTTTGTATATTTTGAGGGTCTGTTATGGGTGCACATACATTTAAAATAGTGATTTTTATTTTCCTGGTTACTCAAGCTTGTTTTCATTTAATTGTCACTCTCTATACCTAGTGGGCTGGGATTTAGCTCAGTTGGTAGAGCGCTGCGCTGCAGTCTCTGAGGTCTTGAGTTCAATTCCTAGCACCACAAAAATGGGAGAAGGGCCTGGCAATCCACTCCCAAGGCAATCCCGAAACAGTCAGCCATTGAAAACCCTATGAGGGTTGCTATGAGTCGGATACCGACTCGACGGCACCTAACAACAACAACAACAACAACAACAACTATACCTAGTAATGGATCTCACTTTAATTCATTGATAATATGGTTACACTAGTTATTTTTGTTTTAGTATTTGTATGGCATATGTCTTTTCCACCCTTTTACTTTCAACCTTCCCCATGAGATTATGTTTCAGATGTCTCTTATAAATACCATATACTTGGGTTTTGCTTTTGTTATATAGTCAACCACATCTACCTTTTGATTGGAGTATTATGCTGTTGATATCTTTGAATTTAGGAACAAAGTGTCACTGTGTGCTTTTTGCTTGGCATGGTGTATCTGGTATGTGTGTGTATATATAGATATGTGTGTATGCATGTATATATATATTCCTTTTTCTCTCCTTTCTTGACTTCTTTAGGATTGACTGAAAATTTGTTATTATATTTCCTCCTTCTATTAGCTTGAAAGTTTACATAGTTTTATATAATTATTTTGCAGTAGTGGGATTGAACCCAGGCTTTGTACATGGTAGTCAAGCAAATTATCACTATATCCTTAGTCTAATATTATATAATTGTCTTTATGATTATCCTAAGGATTACAACATCTATCCTTTACTTACCAAAGTCAAATAGCAGTTGACATTTTTACACTTTTTTTTTTACAGATAATACAAAGACTTTAGAACATTTTATCTGCATGTATATCATTTCTGATTTACATGCCATTGTTTTGTGTGCGTGTGTGTTAACTTTTTGTCATATGACAAAAAGCCTGAGAAAACAATTTAAAGGAGGAGGATTTATCTTGAGTCATGTTTCAGAGGTTTCAGTTCATGATTCCATTGCCTTGGACCTGAGGCAAGGCAGAACATCATGGTGGCAGGAGTGTATGACAGGGGAGGCTTCTCACTTTATGGCAGCTAGGAAGCAGAGAGACAGATAGGGAAGGGCCAGGGTCAAGATATGTGCCTCAGCTGGTCGTGGTGGCGCACGTCTGTAATCCCAGCGGCTTGGGAGGCGGAGCCAGGAGGATTGCAAGTTCGAGACTAGAGGAAGTCCATGTAACTTAGCGAGACCCTGTCTCGGGAAGTAAGCAAAAAATAATAATAATAATAGAAGGGCTGGGGGTGCAGCTCAGTGGTCCAGCACTTGCAAAGCATGCAGGCCTGAGGCCCTGGGGATCAACCCCCATTACCACAAAAAAAAAAAAAAAAAAAAAAAAAAAAAAAAAAAAGATATGTGCCTCAAAGGCACACCGCCATTGACCTACTTTCTCCTAATAGCCCATTTGGTATGAGCTCATCGGTGGGTTAAGTCATTTATGAAGTTAGTACTGTTCTGATCTAATTACCTCTCAATAGTGCCACTAGCTGGAGACCAATCTTCTGCACCTGAACCTTTTGTGGGGCATACTTCATATCCCCACTATAATATTCTGCTCCTGGCACTCAGATAGCTCATGTCCATTTCATAATGCAAAATGTATTTTGTCCATCTCTGAGAGTCCCCAAAGTCTCAAATAGTTCCAGAATTTCTCAGAATTCCAAGTTAGTTTCCTCTGAGACTCAAGGTAAACTCTTAACTGTGAACTCCTATAAAATAAAAAATAAAATTACATACTTCCAGTGTATAATATTAGGACAGGGTACACATTCCCATTCAAAAAGGGAATAGAAAGGAGGAAAAAAATAGGAAGGAATTAGACCAAAGCAAGACTATCACCCTGCAGGGTAAACATTAAATCCTTTAAGTCCATGTTCAGAATCCAGGGTGGATTGTGTAATGTGAGCTCAAATGGCTTGGGCAGGCCTTCCCCTAAAAGCCTTGCAGACTGAAGCCCACATGAATTTTCTCAGGCTGACTGTTCTCAAGCCCTGCAGCTTTCTTCAGCAGATGATCCACATTTCTGGCCTCTCCAATTTCCTGGGTCTCCATTGACATTTTGGTGTCCCTGCCACAGCTTCATACATCACTCTCTAAGGCTGTTTGTAGGGATTCTAACCCTACCACCCATTGCGTGGCCTCCAAGGCCTTCCTGTAAAATCTTGGTGGAAGCCTTTGTGACCCCAAAACTCTTATATTCTTGTCTTCAAAGCCAGCATCACATGGATGATACGAAGATCCACTGCTAACTCAAGCAGTGGCCAGGCCCTCAGGGACCACAACTGCATTGGTCTCTGAGTGCATATGTGCTGAAACACTTCCCTAGTCAACCTACTGTGAGCAGAGTGCCTCCAAAGAGCTCTCTTCTCAAGGGAAAGTCTTTCAAATGAGTTTACACCTTTTTACTTGTGAGATTGTATTGTTGTTGTTGTTAGGTGCTGTCGAGTCGTGTCTGACTCATAGCGACCCTTATAGGGTTTTCAATAGCTGACTGTTTCAGGATTGCCTCAGGAGTGGGATGCCACATCCTTCTCCTGTTTTTTATGGTGCTGGGAATCGAACTCTGGACCTCAGAGACTGCAGAGCAGCGCTCTACCAACTGAGCTAAATCCCAGTCCATGAGATTGTATTAGGTCCAACCAATTCCTGAGATGCCCTCAAGGCATCTTTCCCATTGCTATGATGCAAAGTACTTGGTTTCTTTTTAATGTTGCTAATCTCTTCAGCAACACATCTTTCTTGGCCAAGACTTTAAATGTGCTCTTATTCTGATGAAACTACAAGTTTTTAAAATGCTTCTCTGTTTTCTGCTTATAATTCTCACTGTAAATCTGGCTAAAAGCAGCAAACAATAAACACTCCAAGGACTGAATGCTGTGCTGCCTTGAAATTTCCTCCACTAGAAAAACCAGTCCATCACCTTTAGACTCAGGCTCACACAAAGTCTCACAGCATAGACAAAATTTAGATAAATTCTTTGCCAAAATATAACACAAATGGCCTCTAGTTGAATTCACAGTGGAGTCCTCATTTCCAACTGAAACTTCATGAGAATACTCTTTAGTATTGGCATTCCTACCAACATCCTGGGCTTTTGAGCTCCCACCAGAATCACTCATTAAACTGATTATAGCATTCTAAGCTTTTTGTAGCCTGCTTCTCCAAACTTTTCCAAATTCCCCCAAAAGAACCAGTTCCAGAGGGTTCTAAACCACTTGGTCAGGTATTGTCATAGTAATGACCCCACTCTCAGTACCAGTTTTCTATGTTAGTTAGCTTCCTGTCACTGTGACAAAATACCTGAGAAAACAATTTAAGGAAGGAAATATTTATTTTGAGTCATGTCTCAGAGGTTTCAGTCCATGATCAGCTGATTCCATTGTATTGGGACTGAGGCAAGGCAGAACATCATGGTGGCAGGTGTGTGTGGCAGAGGAGGCTGCTCAATTCATGGCAGAAAAACAGAAAAGAAGAGGACAGGAACAAGACATGCCCTTCAGAGGCATCACTCCAGTGAACTGTTTTCTCCAATCATGCCTCATCTCTTAATAGCCCATTCAGTAATAACTCCTTGGTGAGTTAATCCATTCATGAAGTTAGTGCCCTCATGATCCAATCACCTCTCAGCAGTGCCACCAGCTGGGGACCAAGATGGCTGATGGCCAACTTACAGTATTAGCAGCAACAGGAAGTGGTATGGCAAATCCTCTTATAAATAACAAGTATAAAATATAAAGTGTTTTAAAACAACTTTTTGAAAATGATTATATGGTCTCTCTCATAGGTAATCAACTCTGTTACTAAATGTTTATGTTTTTCACATTTTATCTCCTGTAATAACCTTTTAATACTCAAGATTGGAAGCTTTTTTCATCAAAATTTAATCTATTTAGGACCAGGAGATGCATTATCCATTCTAGATGAATTTCTTGATGAACCTACTAAGTTGCAGTCTGATTCACGAGAGCCCATAACAATTACACAGTCTCAGGATCCAAGTGTTGGTCCAAAACCATCCAACATACTTTTAAAAGATGTATCAGCAAAAAAAGGTAACTAGGAATAAAATTTCCACTTGAAAGAGGGGCATAAATCTTATGTTTATAAAAGTGGCAATCCTGACTTGTTTGAACTCATGTTGTCTACATTCCTTAAGATTAGCTTAGACTCCGAAATCCAAACTCAGTGTGTAACTCCTTCAATAAGCAAAGATTTTATATTTAGTTCACAGAGGTAGCCCACAAAGGATGAATAATTTTCCAATGAGTCTTTATTTTTAGAATACCTGTGAGTTGTGTTTCACAATCAAGGACATCTGAATACTTTTTAAAAACCTTTTCATTTGGTTGTGACTTGCCTTCAGAACTACCAGTAGATTTACCTTGAGAACCTTTGAGTTTTCTTTAGGTACCATGACTAGAAGTAGTCTACTGCTTTACAATTATGGTATTTCTCATGTATTAGATCAGAATACCCTCCATGCTACATCAGTGTGTCTGAACTTCTGACATTTTTTCCTTTATATCTTTTCTTGTGTCTTTTGAATATAATGTTTTCAGAAACACCGAAATGTCAAGATTCATCAACTTTTCTGCATCCCACCCCTTATGGCATTCTCCAGACTCCTGCCACAATCTTCATGGAGACCATACGGTTTTTGATGAAAGTCAATGCTGTGCAGGTCAGAATATTTGGAAAGGGGCAAGTAGATGGAAACACTTTAGTGAATGACTTATTCTATCCACAGTGGTATCTTTGTAAGCTTAAACATGTGAGAAGCAGAAATCAAATATACTTTTTTAAGTTCTGGAATTGAAGTTAGGATCTCATTCATGCTAATCATATGCTTTACCACTGAGCTATACCTCCAATCCTTCAAATATACTTTAAAGAGCACACATTAAGCCTAATGTGAAGAACATCCAAACATGAACCACTCTCTGCAGACGGCATAAGCATACCTCACTGCAAGTCTGTTCCCTAGAGAATATCAACATGTCAAAGTCATACTCACATAGCCTGATCTCACTTTCTTATGGAAACTCCTATTATATGAGTGTTGAGGTTCACAGTAGCCTAATAATCATACTCTTCTTCCCTTCCAGGTCTTGATCAAATGAAAACACATACACAGTGCTCTTTGATGGGGGGATTAAAATATTAAATTCCACCTCCCAGAAAAGAAGCAAATCCTATGAGGTCTGATTACCACATGGGAGATAAGAAGCATGTCCATGAAACAAGCAGTGTGAGAGAAAAAGATCCAGGGTCCAAGGGAGTTGGCCCTGATCCTGTAGAGCACATGCACCACTAGAGGGCAGACAAGCTCAAAAAAGGGCAAGAATACGCGCTGCGTGGAATTGGACCATACAAAGCAGAAGCCCAGGAGGCGTTAGCACATTAACCCGACCCAATAGAAACAGCTTCTTTTTCTCCCCAGTTAAATAAGTCATTATTCCCCCAGGGCAGAGAACCAGAAGGCAGGTGGAAAGAACAGCTGCAGATCGCCCCCCCCCCCCCGAGTATTTTCCTAAGAAAAATAAGTGTTAATGGAAGTTTCTACATTACAGGCTGAGATGGGAACAGATTGAAAATAAAAGAAGTATTTCCCTTCTGCTTTGCAAGTATATTTGGTCAAATTTGCAGATCTTTTAAAGTGTAGAAATAAAAATAATAACCCCAAATACAAAACTGGTAAACATAAATGTTTGGGGCTATGGCAGAAACAAATATTTATGTCCCCAAGGTCCCAAATCTACCATTTTAGAGAGGCAAATTTTGCCTCACTGTGAGCTTCCTTACAGGGATAGCTATCTGAAAATATTACTGCCTATGTAAATAGGGTGGTTGATTAAGTGCCCTTGTCTGCTACATGAATAAATACAGTCTAAAACTCAGTGTGACGGCCAGCACAATATTACATGTTATTCTCTCAGAAATGTCCACATTTTGTGAGTAAGCCAGTAGGTGGTAATGGAACATGAAGTGTTGAATGTGTGTAACTGAACTATAACCCTTTGAAGTTGATAATTATTTCATTCTATAAGATGTTCCTTATCATTTATTATTACAGCCAGAATCCTTCAACCAGAAAAGCTATAAGACTAACATAATGTAGCCATTTACAAGTTCTTTATAATCTGATTTCTTTGCAGTTTGTGCACAGAGTGCTTGCACATGAGCTGTTATGCCCTCAAGGAGGCCCCAGCTGTGAGTATTATTTGGTGCTGGCCCAGACACACCTGCTCAAGAAGGACTTTGCCAAGACAGAGGAATACCTCCAACAAGCAGCACAGATGGACTACTTGGTAATAACTTTCTCTAGAGCCTCTTAAATAAGAGCAGGGACAAGCAAGCTTTTTTTTTTTTCATTTTTTTTATTAGAAAATTTTAATGTACATCATAATGTGATTCATTTTGACATGCTTTTCATTGTGACAATTTTCATATATGCAATTTGATAAACATTATTCATATAGGTTACCCCTTACCCTCCCCTATGTTTTCCCCCCTCCCCCCCTTCCCATCTAAGTTTCCCATCCAAGTCTTCTCTATCTTTTACTATGTAGTATTTTTCTATATGTCCTTGGGTTCCATTTCTGTTTAAGATAGAAACTTTACCTGTAGTGGTCTTTGTTTTTATCTTATTAGAACAATTACATGCGATTTCTAGTCCATTTATATTGACCTCATTCTTGTCTTCCCTCCCCCACTTTTATTATGATCTGACCTTTGAGTAGGATTTTTCCTTCTTGTAATTTTGAGTCAGCTACCTCATATGAGTGAGAACATGTGTTGTTTCTCTTTCTGAGCTTGTGTTCGTTCACTTAAAATAATTTTCTCTAATTCCATCCATTTTGCTGCGAATGACCCTATTTCATTTTTCTTGATTGCTGAATAGTATTCCATTGTATATATATACCATAGTTTTTTAATCCATTCTTCTGTTGAAGGGCACTTTGGTTGATTCCATATCTTTGCTATTGTGAAAAGTGCTGCATTGAACATGGAGATGCAGGTGTCTCTGTGGTATGATGACCCATCTCCCTTTGGGTAAATTCCCAATAGTGTTATAGCTGGGTCATATGGTAGATCTATTTTTAGTTTTTTGAGGTACCTCCATATTGATTTCC